>JAODUJ010071203.1:0-11843 GCA_027564615.1 Psolus chitonoides | reverse complement strand
TGTGTTTTTCGCTAGATAAACCGTGTTTTTCTGGAAAAACTCTGTTTATCCCAGAAAAACCTTGTTTTTCGATCGATGAACCGAGTTTATCTGAGATGAACCGAGTTTATCTAATTATTGCACATCTGGCTTGCCATAAGCGTGCCGACGCGGCCTCTTTAGGGTCTCATGTGCGGTTTGTGAAACATGCAGTAACACTACACTCTAATGTAGCTGACGCTAATTAGTCAAAAGAGACATCATTTTGACAATTTTTGTCGAAATGGTGTCTCTTTTGACCAATTAACGTTAGCTGGACTAAATAATTTTTAGAGTGTATAGGATCTGCTATTGTGCTATTAGCCTCCGGTCCCAAACAGGGCAGTTTTACCAAATTACGGGGCCTTGCCGCCTTGGGCAAAGTAATATGATGGCGCCTCAAGCTCTCAATATACAAACCAAAGTTTGGCGGTTTGAGAGGCAAGAAATTGATCGAAGTAAACATTGGAGTTAAGAGTTAGAGAATCACCTACCATGCCTTACCAACTTACGAAAGGCGAACTCATAAAAACTTCGGTTTCATAGTTACGCCGGGTGTCAAAGTTGCCTCATTTTACGGTAGTCTTCCATATCTTGGGGGCTTGGGCCGGGGGCCCTGGGCAGTTGCCCCGTTTTCCCCATAGATAAAACGGCTCACGTCTGGGTCGACTCGGAACTGTGAGTAGCGGCCGCGAATTTCGAGCATGGGATTCAGAGGCACTGGGCGTGACGCTGCCGGCATGTGCCGGACAATGGGGCCGAGCCTAAGCTGCGTGTCAGCCATTCTCCCATCAAATCCCCTGTATAAATGGAGCCGTGGGTTCGAGGGTTAACTAGCATCTTTGCTTGCAGTATACTAGTGGTGCTTTCATTCCAACATTTACTGGCATTTAACTTGGTTTGCTGCCCACGCAATGTAAATTGCATTTAGCCTATGAAATCTATCCGCGCAAATCGAGACCAATATATACAAAAACAAAAAAAGTACAACAAATTCATAATGCAAAATAATATAAATCACCCTATATTATTTGACAGACTATTCTATCATCACTAACCTATTATAGTGGATTTTACAACTACAGTTGCCAGGGGTAATTGGAGTGCTTATATTACAGGTATATGTGTCAGTGTACTTATGTATCATATCTGGCTATTTGTACTATCATTTTAAATTTGGCAGGTAAACATATGAATAAAATCGAAATATAATGGCTTAGTTACTAGATTAACATATTTATGTCATCTTTGAAAGAAAAAAACCCGAGATATTAACTAATACAGTAATATATTTATCGTCCGCAGATCTCTTGCTCGGAGTATACTAGAATACGGTACTAATAGTACATTATACTGTAACTCAGTTTGGAATAATTTTTGCCTGTAGATGCAAAATAAATTACGTGTCTAAACTGCCGTAGGCGACGGAAGGGGGAAAATCGAGGCCGATATATAGCAAAGTTAGTTCAAGAGTTCATAATGCAAAAATAATACGAATTAGTCATTACTACCTACCGTGCAATATTTGACAAACTAAGTTATTATCATTAATTAACCAGTTATAGTCAATTGTACGATTATAGCTAGTCAAGGATTTAAGAAAAGCGTCTATTATGGGTTTGTGTCAGAGCGCTTATAGAGTACAAATTCAGTTTAGATATTAACGTTTTAAATTTGGCAGGTAAGCGTATGAACAAAATCGAAATAGCCTATAACAGCTCAGTTTAGGACATTATGTGATATTAAAAAAAATCCCAGGTAAAGTAAACAAAACTCAGGTAAAAGAGAAAAATCCGAACGTTTTTCTTACAATAATTTCGAGAACGATGAATTATACTGAGTAATAAAAGTCATTATTATTATTATTTTTTTTTTCTACAGAGGTTAATTTTTATTTTTATTTAATTGCTGGATAACATTTTATTTGGAAATTGCAATGCCATTTGTGCACTTGAATTTAAAAATCATGTATGCTTAATTGCGTATTAATTAAATTCATGCTTATATCTTCATGTTTTTTATTATACCAATTTAGGCAGGTCGTATCCAGAGGTTTTTCTTATGGGTTGCAGCCCCTCTTACTTAAGTTCCAACTTTTTACAACCTAAATTAATAACCTAATATTTTGCATGTAAGGTAAAATTTAAAATTCACTATGAAAAAAATTATAATATTAATAAGAATAAAATAAAAACGGAAATTTAACAACCTAAGTTGTTGGTTTGTGAGCGTATGAAATAAATTGAAAATTTAATCTGGAATTTATTTTGAAATTTGAAAAATAAAATGTGAAATTTAACAACCTAACTTTGTTCAACCTAGTAAGTTTAACAGAGCTTCAAACCGAACCCAATGCCATGATATCTGAAAATAATATCTGATATGTTGAAATTATTTTTTCCTAACCTATATATATAATACCTTAGCATGAACGAACTCTGATCAATCAAATTGCCCTAGAAATCAGAGTTCGTTCATGCTAAGGTATTATATATAGGTTAGGAAAAAATATTTTCTACCATTTTCAGTCCATGACCGTGCGGTCCGCAAACTTTTGAGGCCACGACCCGGCTAAAATTGTAGGCAGTCAGTCGGCAACCCAGTCGAAGATGACCCTCTCATCATGGGCAATGTATCATTACTATAGGCATACCACAGAAATATGGAACGATCTCGCGACCCATCTAAAAAAAATCGCGACCCAAACATTGGTTCGCGATCCTTAGGCTCGGGACCGTCGATCTAGAACCCTCTACAACTTGGAAGAGTACCGTATACGCCGATTTGAAAGTTTTCATTAGGCTATTTGTGATAAATTGGTTCAGCGCAGTGGCTGTATTCTTGGATGACTTCCTGTTAATGGATCCCTACAACTTCATAATTAGAACAATTGAAAAGAGGAAAAAACAGTAATGCAACTATGAAGAAAAGCAGGAGTTCCTGGTGGCACGGGATGCCACTGGTTCGATGAAAAAACAGTTATTACAACTATAAATGGGCTTATGGTGGCATGAAATGTCACTTGTTAGATGTTTTTCGCTTAAATGATGTGCAAAAAATATAATAGGCCTAATAGTTAGAAAATATGTAATTAATTTTTACGTGAGAATTTCAACTATGGATACAGAATATCGCTTTTCCAACATATCAGATTTTATTTTCACTGGGCTGTACTTTCAACCGCAACCTAACTTGGTATTAAGCCTGGGTATGAAGAGCCCGACATACTTGTACAATACGATAGGAAAATAATGGTATAGGGAATATTCCCTGGCCAATGTTATCAGGTAGCAGGTTTCAAGGGCGCAACCACTAGGGGGGTCACGCCACTCTCAACTTTTATGTGACCCCCCCTCTCCAACTTTTGGAAGACCTCACATACGTTTGTGTGTGTGCGATGTATTGCGGCGGTTCCATTGGTTGATATTGGCTGCTTGGGACCCCCCCCCTTCCCCTACCAACTTCCAACACGTGGTTGCGCCCTTGGCAGGTTTTAATTGCATAATGACTATTTATAAGCTATTTTTATTATAATGATAAAGTGACGATTTTGACTACTTCTGGACGAAACGATAGGAAATAATGGTTATAGGGATTATTCCCTCACTGAATAAAATCAGGACCCATTTTTAATTGTGTAACGACTACAGTTTTTATGAGCTATTTTTATTATAATGATAAATTAACAACTTACTTCTGGAGATGGCCTTTGCTTCCTCTAGTATCGAGATGGCAACAGTACCATTCAATGGTTGATCATAGATGTGTGGCTGTATCGGGTCCATCCCCTTGTCCTTCATCCGCTCATACACGTCACCCGCTAAAGTCTCCCACATGGTATTCTTAGGGGCGATAATTGACGCTACAGACCAGTTGAAATGATCCATGACCGACACACCCAACTGGGCGATCCTCGAGAACGGAGGGAACACTCGCGCAAAGAAGGGCAGACTCTCCGACTCCGTGAAGACGCATTCTGCACAGAACCAGGAAACCATCGGAGTATTAGTGTATGCTGCGAAATAGGCAACCGTCTTACACGGGGAGGAGCACGGGGGTCCGATGAATGCAGAGACATTACTCTGCCAGAGGTCCACTGACGCACCGCTACCGCGAATGTTGTCGCACCGCGTGTCCTTGTAAATGACCCCGAGGGGATGATCCCTGGGAAGTATGTTTGTGTTGAGTGTATCCAAGGCTACATCGACGGCTCCTACGAGCCTCGCCCCCAGGAATGGGTACGCACCGTCTCCCTCGTCCCACGGCAGGAGGACGCCTATATCGGAAAGAGCACCGTATGTAGTGTGGAAGGAAAGAAGACATGATGACATCAGTAAAACAAAAACATAATAAATGACCTTTGACATGAGTTCTCTCATTTCAGCATTAACATCTCGTCCTGAAGCATCTTAAAAACATTTAATCTCTCAGGAGAATTTCCAAGCGAACTGAAAGAATCTTCCATATATTGCTGTGAAAGATGAAGGCAACCAGGAACGCCAGCGTTCATTGTCCACAGTATAACAGCACGGTCATGATCAATTCAGGCACCATAGCCTAATATGTCTCGACGCACTGAAAAGAAAACCTACATTGTAATTTAACCATGCGCGATATTTGTCTTGTAAATAACCAAATTTAGGACGGATTTATCATCGGAACGAAATCCTGAGAATCGTATTATATAAACATGTGTGCATTTCACCAATGTAGTATATACAATAATTCACATTCCGAAGATATCATAATTATACTTGTTGCGAATGATGTGACGTATATAATATTCTAGCCCACATAATCCCATTGGGAATGAAATTAATATCATAATTAACATTATTTAAATAAAAATACATTTCATCCACGATCAGTTTTCAAAACCGCGGCTGTATAACTAATTGTAACAGAAGATATCGCGAATGCTCCGTAAGAAATGAAGAATGTAGCCTAATCTTAATTTTCAGTTGTAACAGTGGAATCTCTTGTACATTAATTGTGAATGACAGAGGATCACAAACAAATAACAACCCTCAATCGTACATTTCTCACGCGAACGAAGGGTATTCTACTAAGTACTAGCACTATTGTCATCATAAATATGCAAATAACATTAATATATTTGTTTACTGGTCTAGGCAAATACAGGTGAGATAATAGCCCACAATCACAAAGTCCGAGTTTATGCAGTCATATAGGCTATCCCGCCAATACCCGCATCCAGATTGAAGAATATTTCTTTTCCTTTACTCCAAAGTGGTCCGCCAATCATCGATATTTAGTCTACAGATAAGTCCATGTGTAGAGATTTTACTCGCGTGACAACTTTAGCATAATCCGTCTGATTTAGTTTCCTATCTGGTTTCATTAGGAATCAATGGATAGTTATTTTCCCGCGCACTGGAGAGTTTTTCCTCGCGTCGACGATGTTTAGCCAGCTCGCTCTGTCTACACATTAAATGAACAGACACAAATATATCGAAATAGACTCAAGAAGATCGCTTTTCCCTGCTTGATTATCCGAGTAACAATACATTGTCTATCAACAAACTGGTGGCGGTGTGTCAAAAAGTTATATTAGAATAGAATTGTATTCGCAAGAGTCAAATGTGATTTCTTTTAACAGGATCGTGTAGTGTGTTCAGGCCTATGGAAGTATATGTCGATTGTTTATCGTTTTCGTCTATAGGCATTATCATCATCCGATTTAACGTCAATTTTCCACACAAATGTGGGTATGACGGTGGCCTTTACAAGACATGTAAAGATTATTGAAGCAATTAACCGGTATTATGACTTAGGATCTAGGATCTATAGTTTCCTAGTATTATGATCTAGTCAACAAATGAACCCCACATAATATTAACTGACTGACAAACAGTGAGCAGTCTACTCAAGGGTTGAATACACAGAGCAGAGCAGACCAATGACCTCACCAGGCTTGCCAATAAATCAGATGTGGAATACAAACCAGCGAGCAGTTTATACTCAAGGTTGAAAAGAATACCAGCTTAACCAGTGCAACTTTGATGTAACCTTTACCCAACTTATAAACAATGGAACATTTATCAGTTTTGGGTACCAGAATAGGGTTTACTATTTTACCCATAGTTGGGGCTGTATGGTACTGCCACCCGGTAGAAGCAGCTGCAGTGCAGGCTGCCCTGGTAGCTTCACGCCACGAGGCGTAAGGGGAAATTGGTATGCCTCGCACGACCTCGGAGGTAGGCGAAAATAATTGTTGTTAGGAGGCAAATTCATGGGTGTAGCAACATGCAAAAACGGGGGGGGGACTTCTTCCAAAGAGGCAGTTTTCATTATTTAAATGGGGCACTTTTAATATTTTTCACACCCCTAGGCAAATTACTTCAGAGACGAAGATTACTCTGATGGACCACGAATGTAGGAATAATGGGCAGTTTGGCAGCCGCAGTTTGTCTCTCTTCCAAAACAAATCATAATTGAAAAATAAAAAACATATATTATATATAGTTCTGAGATAGGCCGGAAATTAGTTTTGCAAACATTTTCTTTCATTTTGAATGGTGCAACATTCGTATCATCACCATTAAGTGCTAATAACTGAAGGAGTTAGTCGGTTTGAAGCATGTCAATATTAAACAAACATCTGAAAGATAGTGCGAATCGTGTCACAACGAAAAGCAACACACTACAACAACAAGCTACGCACACTATATCTGGAGATAGACATAGAGGCCGATGTCAGAAATGAGGGTCCTTTTTAGGACTGGCATTGACTGCTTTATCTGCGAATGTCGAAGGGTTTTCAGCTACAAAACGAAACAACTTAGCCGATCTGTGCAGCAGGCAGGAATATGATATTCTCTGCCTGCAAGAGACCCACACAAGGATTGAAAACAACCGCCCCACCATGCATGGCATGGTCTTGGCCATCGAGCGAGCTCACCAGCAGTATGGAAGTGCTATATTTGTGAAAACAGGATTAGTTATCGAGGCAACATTTATGTCTCAAGCCAGTCATCATCGGGGATTTCAGCAGCCACAGTACCCAGTGGGGTACCATGAAACGAACAAGGATGTAGAGACAGTGAACAAAATTATAGACATAGTAATAATAATATACACATATTTATATAGCGCTTTTCCCCGAAGGCTCAAAGCACTTTACACGAGAAAAGAAAGAAAAAAAATCAAAATGAGGTGAAGTAATGAGTCTTTAAAAGATTTTCGAAAGAATTTACCGAGGGAGCAGAACGCACATTTCGGGGTAGATCGTCATGACCCCAAGTTACCACATTCTTTCTTCAGTGCCCGATGGAAACGTGGTTAGAATCCTAATCTTGCCACAGTTACGAGTAACATTATTGGACTGTGTAAGAATTTGTTATTGGACCCCGTCCCATTGAGCCAACATCGTCCCACTGGTTTCCAAATCAATGCAGATATAATCCCCACCACCAAGTCGTTCAAAAAGCGCCTAAATTATGAAAAAGCAAACTGGAATAGGTTTACCATTTAGCTGGAAGATCAAGCACATACAACCACCCAGCAAGAAATATGATCTATTTACCAAACTGGTAGTGAAGACTGCTCGGAGATATATCCAACGAGGCTGCATAGTGGAATATATACCTTGACTGACCAAGGAATGTTTAAGACTTTATGAGGGATATGCCAGTATGTACATGTTACAGATTATTTCTCTGAAGAAACCGCGGAACAAGGCCAGAAGGTGATGGAGAGCAATGCACAAGAGCGTCGTCAGACTTAGGATACCCTCATTGAAAATATTGACATGTCAAAGAACAGCAAGAAAGCATGGTCACTGGCAAGACAGCTACGTGTTGATCCGAAAGCAGCCGTCCAGCACCCCAAAGTCACTGCAAATCAAGTCGCCAACCAACTGTTGAAGAATGGTAAGAGTGGTAAGAGACAGAAAAAGATTAAGCTAAACCGCAAAACGTACAGCGAAGACCCTGGTTTCACACGACTCTTTACAATGGAAGAGCTGGAAACAGGAACCTCTACCCTCAAACCGGGAAAAGCAATTGGATTTGATGAGATCGCAACTGACGAACTAATCATGTACTTCGGCCCTACACACAAGATTCCTAAGATCTGGAAGAAAGCTCATATTATAGCACTGTTGAGAAAGGGAAAGAGTTTCCGTCCTGACTAGCCAAATGCTCAACCTCACCCAGTATATCGAAGATGCTTACGAGGAAGGGATGGTGACTGTTGTAGTTTTTATCGACCTATAAGCTGCCTTTGTTTGATACAGTCAACCACGGATGCCTCCTCGGTGAGATCCTGGGGCTTACTAAGGATATCCGCCTAACATAATTGATTAAGAGCATGCAAGAGAACAGACTCGTCTTCGTTGAGCTAGGGGAAACAAGAGCAGAAGGCGAAGACTCAAGAATGGTCTCCCACAGGGGAGTGTGATGCACCAATCCTCTTCAACATATACACTGATAACCAACCAAGAAATTATGACATTTGCCGCTTCATCAGACGACCTTGGGATAGGTGTACAAGATGCAGATTTCACAATTGTCCAGGAGAGACTTTCTAATGCCCTTGCGGAGATAACACCTTACTATGAAGTAAACTGCCCCTGTGTAAAGTGTGTGTCTTACATCTGCGAACTCGAGAAGCAAAGCGTCAACTAGTCAGGAACCCCTCTTGAACACCACGAGAATCCATTCTACCTAGGGGTAACTTTAGACAGATGTCTCTGTTTCAAACCCACATGGAGAAGACCAAGCGCGAAGTGAGTGCAAGAAACAACACAGTCAAGCTTACTGGTACATGCTGATGGTCCTGCCCACAGACTCTGAAATCAATCGCATTAGGTCTGTGCTACCCAAGTGCTGAGTATACGCCTGTCCCATATTGGTAAGATCCCCCATGCAAATAGGCTAGACCCTGTGCTCAACGCTAGCTGTTGCCTCATCACAGCTTGTATTAGATCAACACCCACTGACCGTCTACATATCATGACAGGCATAGCCTCACCAGATATACGACGAAATGCAGCAAGCGAGAAAGAACGCCAACGACAGACTACAGATGATCATACACCAGCTGAAAGCCGTCTGAAATTTAGAACGAGCTTCCTGAAGTCCCCCCCCCCCCCTTGAGGCATCTAGCTTTAGCAGTGAAAGAGTCACTCGTCTCAGTGGGGAGAAAGACTTAGGAACTTCCCACCACCAACAACATAGACTTAAGTACACCCACCGGGTGCATATGCGAGTTATGCAGAGTGGAAATGCCGGAAAAGCTAAGGTCTGGTGTTGGACGAGCAAAAGTCACGCTCTCCAAATGAGGATACCTAAATGAAGAGGACGTTGTATGCGACTGCGGTACGCAACCACAAACCATGTAGCATCTTCTGATGTGACTCTGCTGGAACAGCACTGCACAGCATTGGCCTTATAGCGGAGTATAATGAGAATAGACAGCGATGCTTCAACTATGGTTGAACGACATCTAGCTGTGTGTTGCACGTTATGGTTGTTGAATGAAGATGAATGAAACAATGTTCAATTTTGCCATCGTTTCATTTTCAAAACTGATGACCACACAACCTGTACTCTTCCGTGTAGAAAGTCATTAAAGACCAGCTTTAAGTTTACGATAAAAAACAGACCGTCAAGTGTTCCATTGTTAGTAAGGAGAATTAACTACAACCGGTTTGCTGTGTGGAAACCGCTTTGCAAACGATTTCGCGCGCTTTTTTATTTTCGTCATGGACAGTGTATGCGGTGAGGAGAATTGCTGGCTGATCATAAACACATAAGAAATGGTCAATTGTTATATATTTTTGGAATACAAATGGAGGGTTTATGAATGGTAATACTTACCAGATGACTTGGGTTTTCGTTTTCGAATTATAACCGGTTTCGCCTCGGTCCGCCTAACCTTCTATTATGACGTCATCTCGGTCTTACTTTTGCAACAAAGGCCAGCGCATCTGGTCAGCATTCTCTAATTATTGCATAAGCCTAAATGTTCGAATGATCATAGAATGTCGCATCTCTGTAAAAAAGGACGTGTAGAAGAAATTATACTTACAAACTATCGAGCTAGAATATATAGGCCGTCATGATATTAGGGGAATAAATTTTGCTAACTACAAATTCATTGAGATTCTCTAAACAGTACAAAACTGAAGTTATGGTGGTTCAGAACGATCCAAAGATGACAAGATAGAATAGTATTAACTTTTTCAATTTCGACTTAATGTAACCACAGAATGTTGTAACGTAGGATCGAGATTGACACAGTGAGATGGAAATCAATACCAAACTTTGAAGACCGGAAAAGTGTAGAATTTCATCTGGACTTAGAAACAGAGTGTAAGAGAGAGAGAGAGAGTAATCATCGATGGACGGATCGATGGGTGGAAAACATGGATGGATGGAACAAACATGCATAATAGCAGAGGCTACTTCAAGCAAAAATCTGAGGTCATTTTCCAACAGCAATGTCATTACAAAAGACATGAGGCCTAGATGCATGTTATAATATCACACAAAGTTGCTAGTTTTTCTACAAATATTGAGAACAATTGGAAATCTCCAAAATTGCAATCGTAAACATTCAACAGTCAACAGTAACTAATTTTAGGCTAGGCCTAGCCTATACTATCGCCGTCAAGGTCTACATTATCAGGCTCATTACCCCGCAAATTGGACAATGTATGCTGGGGAACTTTCGTGAGGGCATTTTTTCATAAATAACTACGGAACCATACCGTTTTGTGAGAGAAAAGTGTTTCCCAACACCCAAACACAGATACTTGCTTTAAGAAAGTGTACCTGGAATTGGAGGAACAAAATTAGAGCCCATCACAGTAGGATCTCCTACAACACAGAGAGGTAACGCATTTAACGAATGTAATTACAGAGAAACCTATTATTCGAGTACAGTGAGACCGTATGCAGAATTATCAAGAAAAGATCTTCTTCTTATCGTGTCCGCAAAACAACAACAAAATGCAACACAACGTTATATGTGGTTCAACCAAAGTTGAACGCATCGTTGTCCATCATCATTATAATCTGCTAAATCCAATGCTGTGCAGGGCTGATCCAGCAGAGGGCACATCGGAAGATGCTGCATGGTTTGTGGTTGTGTACCGCAGTCGCATACATATAACGTCCTCGTCATTTATGTATACTTGGAAAGGGTGACTTTTGCTCGTCCAGCACCAGGTCTTAGCCGGTTCCCCGATGTTGTTGCTGCTGGTGGAAGGTTACTTAGCCCTTCTTTCCACTGATTGACTCTTTCACTGCTAATGCTAGATGCCTCAAGGGCGTGCCACACTTCAAGAAGCTCTTCCTAGATTTCTGACGGTTTTCAGCTGGTGTCTGACCAAACAGAAGATGTCTTTTATCTGTCACCGTTGGCGTTCTTTCTTACTTGCTGCATTTTGTCGTACTATATCTGGTGGGGATATGCCTGCCAGGATATGTCGACGGTTAGTAGGTGTTGATCTAACACAATCTGTGATGAGGCGGCAGCTGGCGTTGAGCACAGGGTCTAGCTTCTTTGCGTGGGGGAATCTTTCTCATATTGGGCAGGCATACGCAGCACTCGAGTAGCAGAGTCCCAAAGCAGTTGATATCAAAGTATGTGGGCTGGCACCCAAGCATGTACCAGTAAGAAAAATGAGAGAGGGAGATTCACCGATCCACAAAATGCGCACGTCAGAATAGCAGAAATCAAAGGCGCCACAGCACTGCGTGCCAACAAACACTAATTTATGTACAGTTTGTATGGAATTCCCGTTTTCAACAACGAACATTTCAACTACTCCTATACATTATTTTCTCTCGGTGGCT
>JAODUJ010071092.1:0-11846 GCA_027564615.1 Psolus chitonoides | reverse complement strand
CTTGCCTAAAGCACGTACGGTGAATGGAAAAAGCACGTACGGCGAATGGAAACGGCACGTACGACGAATGTAAAAGACACATACGACGAATCGAAAAAGCTCGTACGATTTTTTTGCCCGGTTGGCGTTCCATAGCAATGCTCATATTTTGTGTGCCGGTTCCCCTCGGTGAGTACAAGAAGCATATTGACTTTGTTGGATATCCGAGGTCATTTGAGGTCAACAGAGGTAATTTGCTGAAAACTATGTTAACTTGATGGAAGGTCATCTTTGGTATGTTGGTCCCGCTTAGTGAATAAAAGAAGCCTATTGATTTTGGTGCAGATAAAAGTTTATATGAGGTTAACAGAGGTCAAATGTTAAAACCTTGTAAACATGATGCTAACTTGATAGGAAAAACCCTTGAGAGGGTAATTTTTGGTGTGTTTGTAACCTTTAGTAAGTGAAAAATGTCTATTGATTTGGTCGATAGTGGTCCAAGGTATTTGGGGGTCAACAGAGGTTGTAACGCCGCGAAATGTAACATTAACGCGTTTCGTAACAAAAATCACCGAAATATGTAACATTACCGCCCTTTTGTAACAAAAATCGCGGCAATATGTAACAAACATTTAACGCGTTTTGTAACAACTTTTTGCCACAACATGTAACAAAACAATCACCGCCTTGTGTAACAACAATCGCCGCAAAATGTAACAAAACTATATCTTCGGAGGTTTAGTAATAAATTTCAATTTAATAGACCGGACACAGAGTATTTATTTAGATGAATTGAGACAAGAGATTTGACAGTCTGGTCATGCCGGTATAGGGACTAAGGTCGACGAAATAGGGGTCCTAAAAAAACATTATTTAAGTGAAGAGAGAATGCATAATATATAGTTCAACCATATCTAGCACCCAAAACATTGCGGTCGCCAGTTTCGTCAGGGCAGGGCGCTCTCACTTTGTATAATTCGGTCCTTGTAATGATAGACAAATCATCACTTAGTGAAATTTCATTAATCAAACCATTTTGACCCTAACATTTTATTTTACTTGAAATCATCCCCCCCCCCCAAAAAAAAAACGGGAAAAAAAGAAACGATGGGTTGAATATGTCAATTATGGCAAACATACATATCGACTACTAACTACTTTTTTACAAACCTTTGACAAATGTCGACCTCAGATGACCTTACTTTAACAATATATATCATCATGACTGCACGTGACAAAAATAACACCGGAAATACTTATATAAATTAACTCTTATTTATTCGCAAACTAACAAAAAATTGTGAATAACGACTACATATAGGCTATCCAATTTCAGGGTGGCCGTTAATTTATGAAAATTTAGTTTCTTAGTCATAAAAGTGTGTTCTGATTGCATAATCAAAAGTAATGTTTGTTTTATAATTTAGATACCCTCATTTGTGATAGGCCTATATAATTTGCACAATGATTATCTTGCTATTGTAAACAACCAAATACGATCGCTGGTTGGATCACACCCTCACCGTGGTATGGTAGAACCAGGGGCGGACTGGTATGAACTGGAAGAATAATTGTCACCGGGAATTTTCACCACGAGGAGCCCCCAATAGTACAATGACCAGTTGGCCTCTCAGGTGCTGTATGAATATTATGGTAAATATCATACGAAGGGGCCCCGAAGCCCCCCCCCCCCGATATAGGTGGCCCTCGGGAAATTTTTGAGGCGGATTAGGTCAGTTGGTAGAGCTCCGAACCACTGATCGAAAGGTTGTGAGTTCGAATCCTCCCAGGACTGACTACTCAGCTTTTAGGTGCCCTTCGGCAAGGCGCTTTACTTCCATTGCCGCTCTCCACCCAGGTGCTAATTGGGGACTTGTGAGATACCTTGTAATATAGCGTTGCTCTGGACTCTGCCAGCATGCTATGAGATGTCTCCCAGGGAACACGCTTCTGTGACGTACGTCGGGATCGAACAGATTGGGCTGCGCACATGGTGCGGGATTGACAAGTTATCAAGGACCAAGGTTATGATGAAGCGCTTCGAAACGATTTTTCGGGTTGTATGAAGCGCTATATACTGTAAGTGTAGTTCATTATTTATATTAGTTACCCGTCCAGCCAGTCCGCCCCTGGGTGGAACATGGTAACTTCGCGATGCTAAGAACATTATTTTTATTTTTCAAAAATTTGAAGATCACAGTGATTGATCTGTTCACATTCGATGCTGATAAACTCTTGTCTCTACCTGCAAATTTTACTGAAGTTCACCTGAATTATTACAACGAAAGTGGTCAAAGTAGACAATAAATTGTGCAAGTCCGTGCAATCCGATGTTGCAATATTTCCCCTAACTTCGCGTACCTCTACACATTCAATATGATGTGCGAAGAAAAAATCGATATATACGGATGTGCCTTATCGACACAGCGCAAATATGAGTGAGTTGTAACATTCTGTTTCATATCTTGTAACTGGAGTTGTGTATATATATCCATACATGTTCATAGCTTGTGAAACGAGTTAGTTCCTGTGATAACCGAATTTGCTTATTTTGTTAACGCTGAAACACATTGAAAGTAGGCTACGCACAAATTGCCGTCATTTATGATCACCCATTCAACTTGTTAGAAAAACTTTTTCTCCACTGAATAAATTATATAATAGTAGCGCACTAGTTTACAAGACTTTTCCAATTGGCTAACACTAACTAACCCTAATCTCCAATCCTAACAAAGAGTACAACCAATACTATACAATATAAACAGCCAATCAGGATATAGCTTGTATCTAGTGAGCTCTAACTGTCATAAGTATGTTTTCATCATCATGGTGGGGAGATAAAATGTGTTTCCATTAATTCGATGATTTATTGACGTTGAGTTGTCTGGTGAACTATGTCAAGGGACACGCGAAGTTACTACCATACCGTATACTACCATATCCCAAAGTATCGCCAACCCTGCAACCCCTCACTAAATTTTGTTTTATATTTAGAATCCTCATTGAAAATTGACAACGTTTGTTTGAGCCTCAATATGAGTCGAAAGGTTGTGTTCAACTGAATAAAGAAAACGCTGTTTGGTTGTCAGTTGATGATAGGAAGGATCGTCAAGAATAATAAGTTATGTTCAACTAAATAGAGTAAACACTGTGTGATTGTCAGTTGATGATAGGAAGGATCGTCAAGAATAATAAGATCATAGCGAAGTTTCGAAGCAGAAGTCTCTTTGATCCTTCGGGGTTCTATTTGCTCACAAAGTTTAGTTATTCACGGGTTCAGGAAGCTCTACTGAAGCTCATCTAGGAACCCGGAAGCAAAGTGTGGTCATGGATGAACACCGGCGATAGCTCGCCTTCTCTTTTCGAAAAGTGTTCAGAGCGTAACGAGGCAGCGTGTAACTATTACAATCCCATCCTGCTCCCGGAACCGCCCTTTTACGTCCCCATCCGAAGGACGTGGGTGAAACTCTCAGCCTTTAGCCACCGCCCCAAATGCTGAGAGAGGTGATAGCAACCTGTCCGTCATCACTGCAGGACAGCCATGCCGACCTGACAAATGAACTTATTATTCCCTTGCTCTCCCATCACAACGAACTGCAGTAGGCTACAGCTATCGGACTGAGCCAGAAATTGCGGAACTATCAACAACTGCAGAACAGCTTTTTGACGAGCCAGGCTTGTGGGATTGAACCCGGGACTCTGCGGTGAGAGTTCTCACTCACACCACTACACCATGCTTCCACCTAGGTATCTACGTTGGGCCCACACACAATAGTTATTAAATATACCTGGTCGCAACAGATTTTGTTTGGGGTTCAGAGATGTGCCGCAGCCATACACTGATTTAGTGAATAGTAGGCTATACATATTCTTTGAAAAGCTACTTTTCGAAACAGATTAGGGCTTTAATTTGAAACCATATTTAATTAAGAAATAAACTGCAACCGGGAGAGATTATAAGGGTGTACACGACAATCATTTGCTCCATTGACTTACACACTCATTTTAGTTTTCGGAGTGGCCACCAGAGCCCTTTCAGTCACAAACTTCACTATACGGCACCCCTCATTTGAAAGCTGATATATTAGACCTACACAGGACCCAAACATTTTCACACTGTCACCATTGCTATTTTGAGCTAGAGGAGGGCGAAGTTTGAGGTGGGACACCCGACCCTAACTAACAGCTGATTTGGCGGACTATATTCACATCCGGGCATCTAACAGCTAAAATGGCTCAAATTACCCGTAATCTTCGGAATGTTCACACAATATATACTTTCTTTTATACCCATCAACATCAGCTAGACAAAAAGTGTCATAGTCCCTGATATCATGTCATGGAAATCACTAACCAACAATTTTCAGGGACTTTCACCGACGGTGAACATTTTGGCCAGCTAGAGGACGGCAGAGTTTTAGGTGGGACACTCGACCCTAACAGCTGATTTGGCGGACTAATATTCACATCCGGGCAACAACAGCTAAAATGGCTCAAATTACCCCTAATCTTCAGAATTTTCACACAATATATACTTTCTTTTATACCCATCAACATCAGTTCATCAAAAAGTGCCATAGTCCCTGATATCCATGTCATGGAAATCACCAAGCAACATTTTTTTAGGGACTTTCACCGGGGGTGAACATTTTGGCGAGCTAGAAAAGGGCGATGTTTGAGGTGGGACACCCTACCCTGATTTGGCGGACCAATATACACATCCGTGTATCTAACAGCTAAAATGGCTCAAATTACCCGTAATCTTCAGAATGTTCACAAAATATATACTTTCTTTCATACCCATCAACATCAGCTTACCAAAAAGTGCCATAGCCCCTGATAACATGTCATGGAAATCACCAACCAACATGTTTTAGGGACTTTCACCGAGGGTGAACATTTTGGCGAGCTAGAGGAGGGCGAAGTTTGAGGTGGGACACCCTACCCTAACAGCTGACTTGGCGGACTAATATTCATATCCGGCATCTAACAGCTAAAATAGCTCAAATTACTCTTAATCTTCAGAATTTTCACACAATATATACTTCTCTTATACCCATCAACATCAGTTCATCAAAAAGGGGCATAGTCCCTGATATCATGCCATGAAAATCAGCAAATAAAAAAATAGGGACTTTCACCAAGGCTGAACATTTTGGGGGAGTAATTTGACCCTAATTGTGGTGTGCAACCTTAGGCGTATAGTTGAATAACGGACGAGGCGAAACTACCGGTAACAGAATAAACGGAAATATTTTCTACACAAACGCTAACGAACGCAGGTCTGATAGTGTCTGCATTATTCAATCGTATTTTGGGCCCAGCCATTCGGACGGGGGTTACAAGAGGGGATCGTGAGGGTGGTAGAACACCGGTTGGCCCCGCAGACCGCACAGGAAAAATCGTGGTATCAAGCTCGACGAGACGCAAGAAAATAGAAGCTGCTTATCACCAGTTTGAACTCGTAATGACCCCCAGTTAGGGTTACACCTAACGAAAGGCGTGTTCAATGTGGAAGGTTGTGCAGCAAACTGCGAGCCCTTCTAACGCGACTGCTGTTTATGTTACTCAAACACTTTGCCCGGCATATTCTAATGGGCATCAGTAGCTCTTTATTGAGTCTTGTGTTCTTTTAAGAGGGAATTGATTGGTGCAAAGTAAAACAAAAAGCGTGACTGAAGGAAAACTAACTCTATATCAAACCCTTCTCTATCCTGTTGTAAATTGAAAACCTGCATCAGATTTCAGTACAGACAATCTATTTGGAGCACACCACACACGTTAACTCCGCCCCATCTCTGTATGGACCACATGGCAACCCCCTCTTTTTGTAGCACTTTCCCTCAACAGGGTAAAAATTGGCGCCGTGCGATTCGCCAGCAGTGGAGGCTTTATCACTCCCATGCTTATCGACGCATACGAACTCAGTCCGATAGTTGACGGACCATTCAGCCATCAGGTATCCATCGTATTCTCTGGTCCAGCCATTTGGACAAGAGTTACGACCAGGAATCATCAGAGTCGTAGATCGTCGCTTGGCCTCGCAGACGCAACAGGGAACACCGTGGTTTTCGAGGGAACTGAATGGTCCGAAGTTACCCTCATATTCAACGCTGTAAATCTTTGCTCGTTTCTCGCCGGCTTTTGCCGACGGATTGAGGTAGATAGGTTCATTGGGGAGACATACATAGTTGCTACCTCCACCGCGGTTGCTGTGGTGACTTCCGCCGGCGATGCCAGAGTACACAGACGTTGCAGTTTCAGGACAGTCACCCCGACCCCATCGAGTATAGACGCCTCCCGAAGAACTCTGAAAACTTCTAGTTGATACTGTTGTAATATAAAATGTATATTGTTTTGATCAGTGTTATTCAAACTTTTTGGGTCGCCAAAATATTTTGGAGGTTCCCCAAAAATTCGGAATTAGATCAAATATTGCCTATATTTAAACGGAAGCAGCGACGGGGCTTCTGGTACGTCTTGCCCTTCAGAATTTGGGAAATACATAACCCAGGTAGCAAGCCCATGTGGGACTCATATGGGTTGGATCTGGGCAATGTGGACATGGGCCAACACATATTCATCCCATATGGGTTGACCTATATGGGAATCTACCTGGGTTGGCCCGTATGGGTATCGTCTGTATCATATGGGGGTGGACCTGGGCATGATTATGTGGGCAAGGCCTGGGCTGGCACATGCGGGTATTATATGATATGGGGAAATCTACGCCACTCCATATGGGTACGGTGTGGGCTAGTCCATGTGGGTACGATGTGGGCTAGTCCATATGGGTACAATATGGGACAAACCCGGGCACCTGTATATGGGCTGGCCCACGTGGGCTCCATATGAATCTTGGGTGCAGCATTGAGTGGGGCTCATATGGGCCACCCCACATGGAGCCCATATCACATCCCATATGGTACCCACATGGGTCCCACATGAGCTTGTTACATGGGTGAATTGCTATAAATCTGGTAAAATATGTCACCAATTTGCCTCCAAATTATTTAGATTATGCAAACATGTCTTCCCTTCAATGGGCCACTGGAGGGTCGCCAATGTGATCAAGGTGGGAATTGGGGCCACCAAGTTCCAGTTGAGGTTGGTTGACATATCAACATACACATAGTGTGTTCAAAATAGCTTTGGCAAATGGTTGTATGATGTTATATGTCGATGGAACAGCAGTAGTATGTTTATATTAATGTTGTGGGCGATGTTTTTGAACAGAGAGACGGTTGAGTGCAGCATCGAAATGCTTTATTGATGATATGCGAAAGGAATATTTAGTATCATGTATGTATAATGTATGTATGTACAATGAAGTGCTCCGAATGTTTTGCACAAAGAACTTGAAATGCTTTAATAAACATAGAAGCTGATCTGCTGATGTGTCTGTATTTCTTTGCCCAGTAATGAAAGGGCTCCATTCCGGCCCACAAGACAAGTGTTAAAGTCAACAGAGCATTGTCCGTATATCTGTATATCGTCATTTACAGTGATCGTGGCCTCCGTAGTGGAGATGGACCGATATTAATAAAAAACATTTGATGTCTGTATTATGTAAGTACCATAATATACTAGTGACTCTACGTTCTAAACTCTTCGAAGAGCCAATTACTCCATCATCAGTTTGAAAAAAATTATATATATATATATATATAATACGGATATTGTTTAGGGTATCAGGACAATTCCCCCTGGACAACTGCCCTTGGACAACTGCCCTTGGACAATTCCCCCGACAATTTCCCCCAGACAATTTACCCCCGGGACAACTACCCCCGGACAAAATCAAATTTAGCGGTACTTTTACTTTATCATTGGGGCAATTGTCCGTGAGGCAGTTGTCCGGGGGGAAATTGTCCCGGGGGAAATTGTCGGGGGAAAAAAATTGTCCGAGGGGAAGTTGTCCAGGGGGAATTGTCCTAGACCCATTTTTCAGGAAAACATGGTAGTTGTGCACTTATGTACATTGAAAACGGAATAGCCTATAATGTTGCGTTACAGCACGGTTCGGTTTTCGACATTCGAAAACCTATTTTTGAGAGTGTCAAACTCAAGAACCCGTCGAAAACCCGTCGAAAAAGTGTCGAGAGCCACCAAAAGGTTTCCAAAACTATTATGGACCTGGTATTCATTAATTTGTCCCTATGTCAGAGTGTTTGCATTTGTACAATAACATAACGTTTGTATCAGTGCCAAAACATACCAGTGGTCATTTTATACTAACATTGTTTTTGAAAAGCTAATGGGTCAAGCTTAGGGTGGCCCGGTGAAAAATCATGATGAAAAATGCCTTTATTTTACATCTCTGTTTAATGGTTGGTTAATTTATTATACAAACTAGGTTATGTTCTTTGTTAACATTTATTTATTGCACGTATTCGGCTATTTCACCTACTTCATTTTGCTATTAGTACTGTATTACAGTCCTCATGTGGCTGGATTACCACTGTACGTGGCCTATGTGTTATTGAATTGCACTGATTCATTAGTCCTTTCAAGGATCCATAATTGTTCCCTTCCAGTGGCGTATCCAGGATTTGACGATAGAGAGGGCGCAATTGTCGATGTAGGTCTGTTCTGAGGTAGGGGCCCAAGGAAAAGGGTGTCTTCCTCGCTTTTGAGCAACTTTGTGAATGTAATGAGGCTTAAATGCAAAACAGTGCTGTCAGTTTCATTTCTATCACCACATTTATGTACCGCAATTTTGCTTTTTTCAGTAGCCGATGTCCAATAGTGGGAGCGAGCGTCTGTGCCCCCCCCCCTCTGAATACGCAACTGGCTTCCCTTATACAAGCGATATTAAATAACAAAAAATCTTCTTCTATAATACTTTTTCAAATTTTGTCTCGTTTTTGCATTTTGAAGAACTGAGTTATGTAGAGGAATTGGGTGTAAAACGGACGCCAGCTATATCTGGAAAACTAAACACTACCAAAACTTGAAAACAACCAAAATTGTATTTAATAGTAACATGGTCATATAAGATTAAGAATATACCCAATATCTCCAAAACATTAAGGCTTTTATTTCAGTTATAAAAAATAGGGGTGGGTAGATGTATAATCAACATGGGTATTTTCTGAATGCAATCTGCGACGAAGCTGTTCTAAATTAGGTTACTATCTTTGCCTGTATATCGCCCCTTCACAACAGAACGAGCTTGGTATTATGATCAGCTACCGACAGTGGCTTTGATAGACACATTTTTTTTTAAGTTCGAATAGAGTAAAACGGACCATTGGCAGATGGGTCAAATGAACCCATGTTCGTTCTACCCCAGTTGAAATTGCGTGTACTCTTAGCTATACTATATAAAGACTATATCTGTAGAAATATTTTAGGGTAGATATTGGTGGGATTGCACTGGAAAATAATCACAGTATACTTAGGGGTAAAATACATAGACTTGCAAGCAGAATTCGTCCTCATCCATTTTATTTCTCCCGCCCCACCCCCTGCTCACCACCCACAATTGACCTTCTCCAGATATGTGATGGTAAGTGTTGCTGTCATTATAAAATAGTTTCATTACTGAGAAGTACCCCAAATATTTGAGGCAATAAATGGAACTCATTTATTCATCCACAGCGGTAAAGCGAACACAGGCCCTATTTCCAGTCTATGTGGTTCGTTTTATCCGACCCCCGGGGTAACACGAACTCTGTTCAGTTTTCAAACATCTTGATATAGGCCTATTTTAAATTATATAATTACTCTGACTGAAAAAGCTGCATAAATACAAAGTTTTTATGTTGACATGATATTATGGAAATTATTACTTTCATATAGTAGCACGCAAGGGCATATTTAATTTTTTGCCCGCTAAAGTTACCCCAGGTTCCTCTACATCGGGAACTTGGCTTAGGTTGACAAGAATAGCAAATCGCAGCCCGTACAAAGAACATTGCCTTTATTTTCATTTACAGAAAATATGGTAACTGAATCATGTACAACGGGGGAAGCGCACCACGAAGGAAAGTGGTAATTATTTCCCTATATACGGGGCCTGCTAAAGAAAATCATATCACGGTTGTCACCATACTTTTCTTTCAATTTCGACAATTTCTCTCTGATTTTGATGAATTGGTCATGGTACAATTAGGAGCTGTTCACGCTACGACATTATTATCGCATGGCGGGTTGAATAGTGCTATTTTCTATGTGACTGTTCACACTGCGTGCGATACGATACGACATTTTAAGTAAAAAAAATCAACTTTTGTGGTAAGACATTTTTATCGCAATGCCACATAATTATGTTGACCAATCAATAGTGGTGAGACGTATCATACGCGTGACAGGTGAAAGTAAGTATTTTCAGACAGAGAAAATTCTATTGTGTTGACAAAAAAAAAAGTCCCATGCGGTGTGTACAGTCCATCCGATAAAAATGTCGTATCGTAACGTTCGTATCGCAGCAGTGTGAACGGCTCTTTATCGATTGTTAGCACCGTACCGTAGTTATCAGCTGAACATCCAGTCTTAAAGAGTCCCACAGTCTGACAACAGCACAGCAACACAGCCGGTCACTCGTTCAAGCAACTGAATAGGCTGATGTGCTCCTTTAGACACCTGGGTGGAGAGAGGCAATCGAGGCTAATAGCCTTGCCTATTGGGACGCAACGGAGAAGCTGAGCAGGTCCTAGAAGAGATCGAACTCATAATCTGTCGATCCGAACTCTAGAGCTCTACCACGGGACGTAGCTAGGACCCTCTGATTGGGGGGTATGATGCGAAATTTCACCTGGATAGATTTTGAAGCCAGAAATTTCCGACTGCCGCACTAATTGACGCCGCTTTAATTGCGCGCGAAGAGCGCAAATTTTGTTATTGTCGTGTCCGATCTTTGAAAAAAGGTACCAATATAACTGCGCGCGAAAAGTTTGGTTTTGTCCGATGGTTGCGTTGTAAATGGCATATGATGCCACATGACAAGACAGTGAGAAACCCAGAACAGACCACTGCGCTCAGAGCGAGCGATGTTTTTATATCGTACCGTATGAATGACACATTTAAAACAAGTTACACCACGTGAAGAGACAAGCCAAAAAAACTGCGCGCGAAGGGGTTGTAACTTGTCCGATATTGGGCCTAAGTGCCTAACGATACATTCGCCACGAATGACACTAGGTGACATGACAGGAGAAGAAGAAGTGCCAACACAAGATAAAGGTTGACAACAAAATCTAGTGCATTGCGCGAGAAAAAAATACAGTCGGAATTTTCAATTTCATGATCCGAAAACAGTTATCATGCAGTATCTTTTGTCCAAAAAACTGTTTATGTTTTTCTTTCGCATAAGCAGTAATTTACGAATAGGCCTAGTTGGAAAATTGGAGTGTAGAGTGACACACGCAAACAAATATAATGTTGGCAGTCAGAATTGTTATTTTCTTGACCCGAACACCATTTCCTCACTGAAAACGTTCTTATTCAAAGAGTATTATCTTAATTTTTAATTCTTAAATAAATTTTCAATGAATTCTAAATTTTTGGTTTATGAAATTTATATGATTTTATAGACTGCAAAATTGGTATATATACAAATCTATTTAATTTTGTGAAGTATATATTTTTTTGCGTATATAAGAATAAAATATTTTTATTTTATGTTTACTTTCGTATGAGCAGGAAATTGAGTGCGGAAGTAAGTTTTCCGTTTCAGGCCGGCAGTAGCAATTTTTATTTGATGATCTCAAAACTGTAGTTTGTCCGAAAATCTCTTCATATTCTTACTTATATTACATTATTTTTTACTACTTTTCGATGGTCGGAAATTCTGACTGCTGCATTCCGATTTTCCAACTATCGTCTGTTTGGCCAATATTTGGGTCAGACCCCCCCCTCCCGCC
>JAODUJ010070982.1:0-11848 GCA_027564615.1 Psolus chitonoides | reverse complement strand
GACAGAGCAAACTTCAATAAAATCAGGTTTTAAATCTAAAGGCAAGGAATCACGTAGCCCTCGGCTCTTGTTCTCTATACTACCCATCCTACCAGACGTAAAGTCTGGCTTCCAGGAAGGTCGAGCTGACCACCCCTGGGTTTAAAGGTTAGTCCAGATTTGCTAGCACAATCTGCTAGGATTCTGCATAGGTTATAAAGGTAGGTATACTACTCATAAACTCCCATAACAAGGGGGGTTCTGGGAAATCCGCGCCAGCGAGGCCACAAACGTGGTGGGCGCCACTCCTCCGACTCTGTGGTGTATGTTGGCTTATCGTCTAACTAACAAGGAGTTCAACTCCGCCAACAGCATATCTATATTCTCGCCTGTCAGGATGGATAGTTTTGAGGTACTCTTACCCTCGAGCATCCTCCTCCACATCGTCGACTGCGACCTGTGTGGCCTCACCACCCGGCATCGAACCGCCCTCAAACCTGGGGGAAAACATCTCGGTTCGAACTCTCGTCCGAGATTGATCGGAGGCACAAACGTCGAGCATCTCCTCTCTTGGGAATGCGGGGGGTTTATTTGACCCTTGGTATGTTGTGGTCGACGTCAATACCACTAGACGGAGGCTTCCCTGCGATCCAGGCGATCCCGTAGGAGCGGCACCTCTTGAGAAGTTGTTGTAGGGTCGGCGGCATGGGATTCGGAGGATCCCTTGGGAGGCCGGATGGTCCCCGTGCGGGGTGGCCTCCCGGCGGCGACGAGAGGGGGGAATCGAGCCATCTGTGGTGACGGCACGATGGGGACCTGTTGTATCGATGGTGATACGACCCTCCCCCGCGATCGGGAGCGAGATCTCTCACTGGAGTGAAACGAACGACTCCTGGACCGAGTCCGAGAGCGACTACGCAAGGTGTTCCGCGAACGCCTGCGAGATTTGTACTGTCCCTTGGAACGGGGGCTACAGTTCTCTCCACCTCTCCACTGTGACTTATCCCCGGTAATCTCTTCCCCGGACTTGGCAGGTCCTGTGTAAACGGAGCCGGCCCCTGAGTGGACCACGCCGGACTGACCGGCCCTTACGGTTCATGATGGGGTGCTAACAGTAACTGGGGCGGTGTGAAAATCGGGGGAGCCTGAATCCCTATGTCACACCTTGCCACAATGCAGTTGGAAACATCCCGGGTGCCACGCCGGATGGGTCACCCACTAGTGTGACCTAAGCAGAGCCCTGGTCATGATCCCGAAGGAAATGGAATCACCGGAATGCCTGTCGTCATGAGCGCTAGTAGCATATGTGGTGGGGGATGGATAGAGAGTGTCCGGACCGGTACCGCGACGCCTACTTGCGTGGAAGGTGATGAGCCTTCCACGCTAGACACCGAGGTACGGGAGGGGGACTGACACCCCCACGTTCCGCCCTCGTACGACGGTGCTGACTCTGGGGCACAGCGAGTCCCGCTGTGCATGACTAGACTGGAGTGGCCCCAACAGTGGCCCCAGTGAGTGGCACTACATCCCAACAGGCACGTAGAGACACCTTCCAAGTACACAGACTGTCCAACTGCTTGAACCGTTAGGGCACCTGAATAGGTCCCCGGTGAAGCAGTCATGCGTATTGGGCCGGCCGAAACCGCACGTCTTACTCTTGGCCCAGCAGGTTCCGAGAGTATGACCTTCTTTTGTAACTGAGTCCCGATCGTACAACCTACGTGCGTGCTACCACGCCTCTTTGAGGGCACACCTATGTACGGACGGAGGCCCCACAAGGGCCTCGGACTCACCTCGGGCACAGACAGGCAGTTTACTTGTGTCCTTGAATACGTCGAAGACCCGAGAGTGGGGCGTACGTCTACGAACCGGAACCCCTATAGGTACGACTCAGTGTGAGATCTAGTCAATATACACACTTAGGGAGATGGGAACCGCTACAGCTAGTGTTCCCATCTGGGGAGTCGGAGCTAACGATCGTGTTTCTCTTTCTACTCTGCATGTGAGTCTCTCCAACCATTATGGTACCCAGATAGGTCCCCAGTTGTTTACCTGATTAAGAGGCTTATAACCGTTACGGGCACCACAGGGTCATCCGGGTATTTTTACCTGATACATGACTTACTGATCCTCTGCACGTGAGTCTCTCCAACCGTTATGGCACCCAAATAGGTCCCCGGTTGTTTACCTGATTAAGAGACTTATAACCGTTACGGACACCACAGGGTTCCCTGTTATTCTCACCGGACACATGACTTTCTGACCCTATATTCTCCGTTCTACTCTGCACGTGAGTCTCTCCAACCGTTATGGCACCCAATTAGGGTTCACCCTTCCACATGTCACATTGTTTAAAAAAAGGGCCCCGGTTGGTTACCTGATTAAGAGACACATGGGCTCCCCGGTTATTCTTACCTGTCATATGACTTTCCTATAAACGGTCTTATCGACTGATCTAATTAACGTGGAAGTGGAAGTATGTCAGTTTTAGATCATCCCGAAGTACCGTCATTTAGGACTTCGTCAG
Organism: Psolus chitonoides; assembly: GCA_027564615.1. Classification (NCBI taxonomy): domain Eukaryota; kingdom Metazoa; phylum Echinodermata; class Holothuroidea; order Dendrochirotida; family Psolidae; genus Psolus; species Psolus chitonoides. Next base: position 9,342 of record JAODUJ010070982.1, on the reverse strand, counting down.
CAGGGGTCGACCGCTATGGGACCCGTTCCGGTCCCTATGCCTATGCACAACATAAGCGTAAATTGCCTGAATAGACCCGAAGAGGCTCAGTCAGATTAAGACCCAAGAACAGTCAGACTTCAGACCTGAAGAGACAAAAAGACGAACATGTCACTTAGTAGGTCGGACCGACTGTGGGTAACAATATACGGTAAATCGGTGCAAGGGTGGAGTGAAAACAGCGCAGTTTACAGCGCTAGTGTACTTCCCTTTTCTAACCTAATAAGGCAGTTATTCTAGCCTACCGTGCTATTGAGTCTGGTATAATCTTCTAGCTCAGAGGTGGTCAGCTCATATTTCCGAAAATGCCAGACTTTGCGTGTCGACTAGGAAAATTTGGGAGTTTTTTCTCACGACTTCGACCCTTAGTATTTCTAGGAGTTTCGTAGGTTGTTTTTTAAGACGTTTTGGAGCAGGATTTGGTGAGTTTTTCAAAAGTTAGGAAGTTAAATTATGTAGTTTCGAGAGCTGTTTGTGGCACAGCTCTCGAAGTTGTGTTAAGTTAAAGATAGGGCGGGGTCGTTAGACCCAGTCATTGCCTTGGTTTTCGTTATGCTAGCAGTTATTTAGTATGAGGTTTCTGACTTTCAGTGTGTCCTAACTTTTAGTACTGCTTTTCAGAGCGTGTTTTCGAGTTTGTGTTCAATTTTTAGCATGTAGTCGTTTAGACAGGACCGATTTGTCTAGGGCTGACTTGACGTGCCGATCTATGTGGACGCTTTGGGACGAGTTGTCAGAGGCCGACTTGACCACTCGGGTCGAGCTGTCCGAGGTCGGCTTTGACTATCCGGGACGGGTTGGTTCTGCTTGCGTTGGACTTATAGTTCAGGGACTTAAGTTTTTTTTCGATAGTCATCCATGGATGGACCCGTGTGACCGGTGCGTTAGATACCAATCTTCCACGAACCGGGATCTTCACCCACGGAGCCCCAGATGCCGGACTCGTTCTCCAGACAACCGGTGCTTAGTCTGGACTCAGTGGACAGAGGAAAATAAAAGGCGAGAAGCCGAGAAAAGGGGAAAGAAAAGACAAATCGGCCAGGCACCGCTGGAACCCCGATAGAGAGAACTGAGGCGGCAAAATCGACCATCCGGAAGACAGCACTGCCAGCTTCAGTTGAGAACCAGACTACCATGAGCAGTGACCAACCGGCCTTCTCGACGAGCCAGGCCGGGAGTCAGAAACCGGCAACCGACAGCCGAGGCACTGAGACACAGAGACTGTTGGCCGATTATCAGAATCCGAATGCCAGCCGAAGGAACCAGGCAACCTGGAATAAAGTACCGGACACGGAGGTCCAGGAGTTAGGAGACAATACTCAGACGCCGCGTGCCGAATTGCAGCAAGATGGCGCTGATGGAGATTTTAACCGAGCATATAACGAGGATTCGGCAGTAATAGCAGTATCCATGCAGGAGACTGAGAGAATCTGGATACACCTTAATAGCTCGGCCCCACTAGATAAAGACTTTGAAGGTTTTTCAGAGGCCCAGGCAGAGCAGCCACCGGAAGAACTTCGAAGCGATTTGGATATGGGGGAGTACCAGGACGAAGGAGGGTATGGTGAGTTGGAAGAACTGGTGTATTACGAAGAGGAGGTTCAGGAAATCCCACCGACTCGAACTCAGAATAAGAGCCGGAAGCGCAAGCAACACAGGAGTCGCCATTCATCTTCTTCTTCGTCAGAGTCTTCCTCTTCTGAGAGTGAGCCGCATACAAAGAAAAGAAAGTCCTCGGCCAAGTCCTTCATGGAAGAAATAATTCAGGAGCAAGTTGAGGCGTCTCTCGTCGGACTGTCTGAAGAACTGAACCCGCCGTCGGAGCCGAGCCCTTCGAGTAGTCTGTGGGAACCCGGGATTTCGGGAGTAGTTTAACCAGAGCGCACAAGGGGCGCTCAGGAGGAGGGCCAAGATCGGTCCGAAGGTGAGCACTCCTAGGCACTACTTCACACCTGAAGCCTTCGAGAGAGCTGTCGACGTGGTCAGAGACCTTCTTGGGTTTGAGCCACCAACTCCACCAGCTAGTACAGGGGCTGTATCTCATCTTTTGTTGAATGAAGCCCCAAGGCCAACACCCAAAATCCTACCGGTAGATTTCGAGTGTGTTGACAGATTCCAAAAACTGGCTTCCAAGAACAGATGGTCCTCTACCCAGGGTGGGACTCAAAGTATCCGGGTAGACGAGGAAGCTTGGCGGGAATTGTTTATGGTCACCTCTGTCCCGGAGACAGCCAAGGAGAAACTTAGGCAGTTTGTAGTCTTGAACGGCAACGGAAAGTTCTCAAGACGCTTGGACTAGACACTCGTCGAAGTTGATGGAGCGTCCAGAGAAGGGCTACGTTACTCCTCAGCTACTGATGCTTTTTGCTGAGATTTTGACAACGGTGTTTAATTTAGCATACTCTAGAGGCATTTCGAGGAGAGACACAGGAGCGATCGTTACCATGCTAGGCCCAACCTCGAGAACCCTGTTCAACCAGTTTCCCAGGATCTCGGTACGGGCAAGCTCTTAGACTCTTCTTAGATTCGATCCGGTGACCCACAGAGAAAGTCAAGTCGAGGTTCGCAACACTCCCTATGTTGGGTCTTTGGGGGCAAGTTCGATTCTCACCTCCAGGAGGAGGCCAGGAAGCGGGAAGCTTCGAAGAAAACGGAACTCTATTTGCCAGGATTCAATCAACCGAGGAGAGGTCAGCCGAAGGGTTGCACCTTGGGAAGAAGACCGGGAAGACGATCCAGATCGTACCGTCCAGCTTAACCGACTCGTGGCAGGGGCCAGTATGCTCTGACACCGACAGTACAGCTTTATCGAACCACTAGAGAAGTCAGAAGTATCCGCAAGAAAGGACAAGGTACACAGCCCTAGGGGTGCCCACCCTAATAGGGACGCTCTTCAAGTGGGGAGGGGGGGGGGGGGGAGGGGGATACTTTTGACATATGCAACTATGTGGGAGAAGCTGCATCTGGCTTCATGGGTAATGGAAGTAGTGAGATTGGGTTACAGACTGGAATTTACTTCACCCCCACGACTCTACGATGTAATGAGAGATACTCAAATATGCCATGGACCAGGACTAGCGGATGGCGTTAGAGACAGTGACTTCCGATCTCCTCCGGAAGAGAGCAAGTTCGAGAGGCCGAAGGACAAAGCTAGTCCGGTCGGCGTTCTTCCTGACCTGGAAAAAGGGACACCTTTCGCAACCTATTCTCAACCTCAAAGCACTCAACTAGAGGTATATTAGACCGAAGGGTTTTCGAATGGAAACGTTAGCTTCCACTGTTAGAGAGGGGCATGTGGGCAACGACAATATATCTGAAAGATGCCTACCTTCACATACCGATCCATCCAGACCACTGGCGGTTCCTGTCCTTCAATTACAACCAAGTGGATTACCAGTTTGTGGCACTCCCATTCGACCTTTCAACGGCATCGAGGGTGTTTACAAGAGTAACCAGAGCTATCTTGGCCCACCTCAGGAGAAGAGGCGTAACAATCTTCGCATACATCGACGATTGGCTTGTCGTGACGGGCTCAGAAGAACAAGTAAGAAGGGACACCAACGTTACGCTTTCCGTCATAGGAGAACTGGGTTGGATAGTCAACAGGGAGAAGTCCAGCCTCACCCCACAGCAAACTCAGACGAATATGGGAGCCAGACTAGAGATGGGGGAAGGAAGGGCGTTTCATTCCTCTAGCCTCCAAGTTATTACTTCAACAGGAGGCCCCAGCAAGAACGTGGTCACAAATACTGGTGGACATAGCCAGCCTGGTAGACATCTTGAACTTATGCAGATTACATATGAGACCTCTACAAGTGAGCTGGTACAATCCACAGACAGACCCACTCATGAAGCCCGTTCCCGTGTCCGAGGGGATTGTCCCATCCCTAACCTGGTTGGCGAATCGAGGAAAGAGAAAAAACATCCCAACATGGCGAATCGAGGAAAGACATCCCAACTCGGATGGGGAGCATCATAGCAGAACCCAGTGGTCCTGGTCAGCGGTGGAGGCTTCTCAGCACGTCTTGGGGATGGAGGCCGTGAGCAGAGCGATTCAGCATTGGGGAGGTCTTTTTCGGGACCATACTGTAACCATTCTTTCAGACAGTGGCGTATATCAACCGCCAGGGAGGAACGAGGTCCCAGGCCTTACGCGACAGCATTTGGAAACTATTGATGCTTTGCGAGGACCTCCTTATCAACCTCTAGGCTTCCCACCGCGCAGGGAAAGACAATACTGTTGCAGATGCACTATCCAGGGGGACCTTTCGAAACACGGATGGTCGCTTCTTCAGTCTTGGTCCGACCACATTTTCTCGATATTCGGCCGTCCGCAGGTGGACCTATTTGCTTTGCCGGAGAACGCCCAACTACAGACGTTTTGCTTGAGGCACTTCCATCCAGACGCCTGGACGATCGACGCGTTTTCCTTGCCATGGACGGGGCTGTATCTGTACGTTTTTCCTCCGTGGAACCTGATACACAGGATACTGATGAGACTTAGGCAGACAGAGGCAGAGATGATTGTGGTAGCGCCATGCTGGCCCAACCAGCCGTGGCTTCCCCTCCTTCTGAGCATGTTAACGGACCTGCCCTTCCAGTTCCCGACAAGAGGCTGCTCAGTCAGAAGGAGGAAACGATTTGGTACAGAAACCTTCCCAGCTTGCATATATCTAAAGATGCATGGAGGCTATCAGGGAGCGCCTGCAGACGGGAGGAGTTCCATCGTAGATTGCTGACGTTGCTGTCGATGCCAGGCGGAGATCCACAAATATAATTTACGATTCCAGACTGGAGAACTTCTTCTCTTGGGCGTCCGCTAATGATGTCGATCCCGTGAATGCTTCCAACAACCAGTTAACGGCCTTTTTCTTGCATCTGTTTTTTGAGGGAAAATAGGCCAGCATGCACTATTCGAAACTACAGTTCTGCGATATCTACAGTGCACAAGGGCTTCCCAGATGGATCTACTCTAGAGGATAACTAGCTCATCACCCAGGTTCTTAAGGGGTTGTTCAACAGGCGACCCTCTGCTAGAAAGTTAGCCCCTTCCTGGTCTATCAACGATGTGTTGTCGAGCTTATCATCTCCACCTTACGAACCCCTAGGCAACGCCTCTCTTGAACTGCTGACACATAAGACTCTCTTCCTGATAGCCGCTGCTTCGGCCAGAAGACGAGGGTGCCTCCATGCTTCAACGACTAAACAAGGTTTCCTGAGGTTTGGGCTAGGGGGAGCAGACTTTTCCCAGATCCACAGTTCTCGGCGGAAAACCAGTCTACCTTGTTCACTCCAAGTGAGATCTTATTACCAACTATGCAGCCTGGGTCTTCTGTCGCTGAGCACAAAAAGTGCTGCCCAGCAAGTGTTACCAGGTGCGAACCGAACCGGTGAAAAAAGAAGGGGAAGCTGTTCCTCCTTCTCTCTGGCTTCTAAGAGTACCATGTGTCGATGGATCGTCAACCTCATCAGACCTCACACGCAAGAGGGAGAGTCTGTCCGCGCTCACGATCTCCGAGACCATGCTACATCCAAGGCGTGGTTCGGGCACATCAAACTCCAGGACATTATGAAGGCTGATGCGTTGGGAAATACAGTGTTAGCATATGTGACAATTCATAAATGATGTCTGTAGGACCTTGCCTTAGGGAGTTATAGGCCAAAACATAGCGCCAATGTGGAAATTCCGTCTTGGCACCCGGGTAATGAAACCACCTGCTGAGAGGTCAAAGGTAGAGAGTTATAATAACAAATAACATGGTGGGTGAGGGGGTTTACCTGGCGCCCCTAACCGACTATGCCCCCTCCCCCCTCTCTGGGGTGTCACCCCCTGGACTAGGAGAGCCAAATGAATATTTTCTGAAAAAACGGACAAAAAGCGAAACTTTGGAGCTTTACAACTCTGTTGAAGAAGGGGTTGGCAACCCCAAACATTGGCAATGTAGGGACAACTCTTCCCTGTAGAGGCAAAATCTGCATAAAAAATGTTTGCCCCTAGGTCTGGTTATAACCATAGGCAAAGATCTCCCCCTGGATCGATCACGACATGAACTGGTGCAGGTGAGCAAGGTGTCCGTGCTAAACAGTAGTGTCTCCGACTCTCTGGGGAGCTCAAAGTACTGGTACCTCTAGGCACCGTACTATGTGGAAAGCCTACACTGAGTGTTCATACCAGGGTAAATTCCATGATAGCCCTTTGAGGGCTCCATACAGAAAGATTTTTCCCCGAGAAGGTATGCACATTTTATTGAGTTTGTTTACGATCGCCCAGTCCGACTTCCCATGTCCTCAAGGCAGCTATGTTGTTATGCAGGGGTCCAGATTTGGAATGGGCACACACTGCAGTACTTTTTCTTTACTTTTTCATTTCGATAATATCTTAATCTACTCAATTTAGACGAAATAATTCATTTGGGAAACTCCGATACTTTTTTGGTTTCCTTTTTCCTTTTTTCGCCCCCCTCCCCGCTTTTGAGAGCGGGTGGGGTCTGGACCCCTCGAACCCCCCGGATCACGCGCCTGTATGCGAATTTGTCAATTAAAACCTCAGAGAAGGAAAGGCTATCGCGCGTGAAGCGCGCCGAACAGTTTGGCTTTCCCGGGAGATTCTAATGTTAGAATTCAAACGTTTAAGAGCACTTTTCCCTATTATCTGCATTGTTGGGATCAGTCAAAATCATGCGTGACGACGAACCACCTTGATTCTGCAGGAGGGTTCGATTTCTAAGGGGATCCGGTCGAACCCATCGACCCCCCGCCCCCTCTGCGTACGGGTCTGGGTAGGCCTATAGGCTATACCTGTGAATATTGCACTAAATCACATCTGGGCACTTTATAAAATCCAAAAATTCTCAATGGGGTGGGGGACACCCGATCTCCTTTGCCCCCTCCCCCATGGCACTGTTTACATTCCCCATCCCCACTTTTGCAGACCAATGAAATCCCGCCCCTGCGTCTAATACAATATTCTTACTCACAACCATACCGTGCTGGTATGTGCTGTTCGCGAGAAAGTAGTGGCTGGTAACACAATGTATGTAAAATATTACACAAAAGCGGCAACGTGAAAATGACACATGTTGTATTTCCATGATTACGCGGTCACTCGGTGCCCTTCATCGCACTGTACGTGTATCGGCATGAAACAAAACTGTCATATCCGAGTCAGCTATGTTGAGGTGTTTTGCAGTGACTGGGCACGGACTGTTTCGTAAATGTGTTAATGAGTTGCCATTTTATTATAAACAAACGTTTGGAGCGCCTGTGAGTCCACCCAGCAAACTGGTATTAGCTTTGACTAGGGGTTGTCCAGCGATGGATTGGCGTCCCGTATCCGGTGGACCCTTCTCCCCAGGTATAACCTGCACAGTTTCGTTCCTTTCAAATAAATAAATCAATATGGTTTTAGTGTTTAACTTCAGTGTTCACCTCAAATGACCTTAGAACAGCACCAAAAACAATATGGTTCTTGTAGACCGTGTGGCAACCAACATATTTGACTTACAATCAACCTTACTTTCATTTATTTTACCTTCAAGCAGGCTTCAGGAATCCAAATCGAAGATGAGGCCATGTCGGATTACAACAGAATGAAGATTTCCAGGGACTTTCACTGGGTCAAATTTGGCTTTGATAGTACAGGAAAATACATCGAGGTTAAAGACAAGCTGGAGGCGAAACAGGAATTTGATATCACAAACTTCGACGAACTATTCACAGACAAAGATTGTTTCTATATGGTTGTCGACGTCTACTTGCCAGAAGAAAACAGATTTAAACTTGTTTTTATAGAGTGGTGAGTAAAACTATCGAGCCATGCTGGGTATATCCCTAGCACATATTGAATTCCTAACTCTCTTGCTGGATTAGCCATATCTAAATCGGTGGTTTTCAGACTCACCCAATTGAAGACCAGTTGAAAAAATCATGGGTGCTCGACACTGCTTTTATTGTGTGCTCCGCACATATATTTCAGTCACTGAACGCTTGCACGGCCACTTTTGAGATGTGCACTCGCCCTCTCTTGCTCCCTATGTCGCTTGATCACCCGCCCGTTCGTTCGTTCTTTAGTCATATCACAGTAGTGTGAATCACACGCTATGTTTGATTTGCTTTTAATTTCCTTTGCAGGATTCCACGTTCTACTAAACCCAGAAAAAAGATGCTGTACATTAGTTCAACAGCGAGTTTCAAGGAGCAACTGACTGGTCTGAGTGCAACGATCAAGGCAAGTGACAAAAGCGACGTTACTTTTGGAGAAGTAAAAGCAGCATTAACATCTCCCAATGGATACTAACTGACTGACTGACTAACTGAATTGAAATCATTTTTGGTTGTGGTGTACGTACTACTTACTCTCAATATTACGAAAGTTTGTTCATGCCAAGGATTAAACATCACACGGTCGTGCTTAGTGTGATAACATATGCCAATCACGTAGGCCCCTCAATCAGCCATATGGACCTGTCAGACTGTGTGAATAAACTGACAAATGAATCGGACTACAGCAAACCATTATACACTAATATTCTGATCCGTCTGTCGTTAGTGACGCTGCGGGGGAACAGACATATGATGACTATTAGTACACATGGTATACTTTTATTGTCACAATATCCTAAATTGTCACACTTAAAAGCATGTCGTGTCTCTAAAATTGAGCAACTTGTTGCTATTAATACTCTAGCAACACTGCCTGAGTGGATGCATAGTAAGCAAACAACCAAGCTATGTCAAACTAACTTCCTCTGTTCACGCACACTGAAATGGTAGTTCTGGTATAAAACTGGTGGAGGCGGACTATGTGATTGGCATATAAATGACCATAGGCGTACGGGCCGGGGTCGTAGGGGCAACCCCTCCCCCCGTTTCTGGAAATATGCTATTTTTCGGGCAGCCGGTCTTGTTTTTCGGGCAGAGGGGAGAGATTGAAACAAAATAATTGCAGATTTTTGCCCTCTTGAAGGCCCATTTCCCCCATGAAAAAGTCTATGAAAATGTGGTTAACACCACATTTTTGTAGACTGTTCTGGGAAATGGGACTTCAAACGGGAATTTTGAGATGAATTAGCCTTTTTAGTAATTCGGGCAAAAGTTATGCCTATGGAAATGACAACAATTTAGAAGAGTTTAACTTGGCAGACATGTGTCGTTTGTGTTGTGGGAAGGGCTTCATCATCATCATCATTTCCTTTAGGGCCGTTGTTCCCGCTGAGGTGCAGGGTCGGCCGCCTGGATCCTCTGTCGCCATCTGGTCTTATCCACTGCATCTTCATCCCGCAAGCCGACTGCTTTCATGTCCCT
>JAODUJ010070981.1:0-17798 GCA_027564615.1 Psolus chitonoides | reverse complement strand
TCTCAAGCAGCCAATAGCAACCGATAGAACCGCCGCGATACATCGCACACACACGAACGTATGTAAGGTCTTCCAAAAGTTGGGGAGGTCCACATAAAAGGTGAAGGGTCGTGACCCCCCTCGACCCCCTAGTGGTTGCGCCCTTGTCCAAATCTGGATGGATGTGGAACCGGCACCATCTGTTGTTTTGGAATTGATGTGCTGTGGATGCAAAACTGACTACAGATCTAATCGATGCAGGTGCAAAAAGAATGGACACAGAATGTACACAGGAATTTGCACTTGTTCCACGGATGAATGCAAGGAATAGTCCAGAAATGTAGATGTTGTTCCGGATGAAGATGTGTCTGATGATAACACAAATACTCCTGACATCCAAGAGGCAGCTACAGATTCCGAATCAGATTCTCGTACAGAATATGACTATTAGGTAAGCATTCTACAAATATCTCTAAAGTATTATATATATTAAGTTCATCATTATGGTCACCATATTTATGTATAAAAATGTCATTAATTTATTCAATCTGTCAATGAAATTATAAGTCAACACGTCTCGACATATATTAACATTTTTATTGAAAAAGAAATATGCAAAGTAAATCAGCCATTTACAAAGGTTTGACAACATATCTGGCATAAAGTCAATAGTTATGAGCAAAATTGTATATAAACTAGCCTAGGCTACAATAAAAGGGTCGAGTAAGGTAGCCTAACAAAGTATGTCAATGGGAGCAAGAAAGCTCAGACTCCAGAGACTTCCACACTTTAAAAGGGGACTCCAAATGAATCTGAAATGTCAATCAATCCCTGGAATATCATGAAATAATTTGAAAATAAATGTGTAAATACACATTTTACCCCATGTTAGGCATGAAAAACAAAATTTCAGTCAATTGTTCACGCAAAAACCCAACATTTTGGGGAAAAAGTGGAAACACATTTGAAACACTAAATTTGCATAAAAATAGTATGCAAATTAGCATAAAATTCAGATTTATGGAAAGCTTAAACTCCAAGCTTTCCATAGAAGTATACTTGTCATTAGAACTTATGCTTAGATATAGTTTTAATTAATCAATTGGTTAATTAACTGTAAAAAGGCTGGGTCAAGCGATTACAGGTCGCCCAATTTCAAAGTACCACAACTCAAAAACTATATAAGATACCAACCTGCGCTTTGCATATATGTCATGTATGGTATACGTGGCAAAATTTGTGAAAAAGTAAGTGGAAATTAGGTCTCAGTTGATGGGACATTTTATTATCTTTCATATGACACCTTATTTGGGCATATCCGACCTTCCGTTAAAAAGATAGCTCCCAAAAACTGGAACAGATCAAAATGGCGGCCATTTTGAACGCCATCTTGGATTTCATAGTGTTCGCAACAAACTGTTGAGAGCACACCTTTGAAATATTGTTTCCTATGATAAATTGTTGCAAAAAAACTTGGTGTGCTTAGTGTGTACGGATGTGGCAGGTCACTCAAAAACTAAACATGATATTTGACTTTGGACCTTCGGTTATAGTTGAAAATTGAAGTGCGGAAGTGACATCACATGACAAGAAAAATAGAAAAACTACGCGCTTCGCGCACACAAAAGTATCATATTAAGCAGTCGGAATTTTTATTTTCTTGACCCGAACACTGTAGCCTTCGACCGAAAATCCATTCATAGTTTTGCTTTTGTATGAGCAGGAATTTACAAATAGTTTGGAAATTGGAGTGCAGTAGTAAGTTAGACCAAATAACAAGGAAAATACTGTGGGTACAATTCAAACAATTCTCTTCCAGTAAATTCAATATAGTTTTTTTGCAGTCTTTTTTTCTTCAAATGTGGGGGCCATGGGCCCATCTGGCCCAATGCCAATGGTACATCTAGCAAGTCGCGGGCCCTGGGACTAAGAGAAGATGACCGCAGCTGTTCATATTTCCTGTATGTTTATGATATCAAACTGTCATTGAATGTTGTCAATGTTCATAACAGGGTTGCCATATGTAATAGGATCAGCCACATGTGACATTAAGTGACTTCACGACCTTGAACCAAGGTCTCATCACATAAACATAGTAGCAAACTTTCCGGCCGAAATACCAAACATTTTCCTGTAAGAAACACAAGCACATAAGAAGTTGATGACATTTTGCTATTTTTTTCTTGCCGTAAATTTGAACTATGGCCAGAATCATATTCCGCCAAAAAAATCAAGGCCCTGCAAATTCAACATTTTGACGGCCAGAGTTTCATAAATCTGGCGAGGCTGTGACAATTGCCAAATGGCAACCCTGGTTCATGGTTGATCTTGTGTCATTCACCTCACTGTAATGTAATCCTGCCTCCGACCGTCCTTCACATTAGACAGTTTTACTGCATTCCTCGATGCGGGAGTGTTATCCCCAAGACGGTTATCGTGGTCGTCACGTAGGCTATGTATTTGCGTCATATGATGGCCATATATCTGGTATGTAGTTAATTAATGTTGTATAGGTAGGCTGTGGGAAGGCTACGAAAGTCCAATAGGGTCACGGTTGTTTTTAATTTGAGGGATGGAATCAACTTAATTGGTTCGATTAATCGACTTAGGCTATTCATTTTGATCGATAAAATTGTTAATTTGTTCGGTACCGTAATTTATCAATTGAATTTAGGCTAACTGAACTTATTATATATACGATTAAAATGAAAAAATATTAATAACCAATTTATAGAAACCAAAATTCATTTACGACTATCATCAAATTTATCGCTCAGTTCTTCCTGTAATTATTCAAATGATAAATTTGTTAATAGTATTTAAACATTTATTACACTATTTGAGATAGAATAGTTAGATATAAAATAGTTAGAGATATCTCTAGAACAATTCAGATATCTCTAATTGCAGATATAATTCGGATATCTAAAAAAAATCTGGATCAAAGAATACTGACACTTAATTCCAGATAGGCTATCTCTAATTAAATTTCAGATAACTCTAATTGAATTTCAGATATCTCTAATTCAATTTCAGAATTCAGATATCTGAATAATTAATCCAGATAAGCCTATATGGAAAATTATTCCAGATATCTGGAAAACAATTTCAAATATCTCAAACAATTTCAGATAGGCTATCGGATTTTGTTTTAAATTAGAGATATCTGAAATAGTGGAATAAATTTTAAACTAAGGCGTCTCATACGCATATGCTCTATCATAGTCACACTAGAGATATCTGATGCATGAAGTTGAATAATTCCGGCCGACAGCCGTCGGTGTACGCGCTAGATCGGTCGTAAAAATGTTCATCCGCCCGCGATTTACCGTACGGTGGTTTATCCATCTAGCCGTGGTCAATCCATAGGATAACCAACGGTCAGCTGATCATAATGGACCAATCACATTCGAGGATTATCACTAAGTATGAATGAATTTTATTTAAATACTCAACAAAAGTGATCTGTACATCCATGATACCCGAGTATTGTTCAGAGATTAACCAGGCCAGGTGTGTCACAATCACATTCCCATCTTGCTCTTGAGACTGACGACGATTGCCTCAAGCTATTTTCACATTTTCATGAGAAAAAAAAACACATATTAGGTATACAACAGTCTCAAGTCACATGAAGAGTCAGCTGATGGGGGCATGTAACCAGTCCAATCAGAGCTGAAGGTGTAGCTGGGTAGCCACCACTTTTCGTGCTGTCAATAATTCTCTGTGAGTAAATGTTTAGTCACATTCTAACATATTAGGTGGCTCTAACCACTCAACCACTATGCCCTCACTGTCATATGGCGGGTGTGGAGCAGGGTGCAGTGGCATCCTCATGAGACACACAGCCTGATATACCCAACAGCACAGACAGAAGTCGGACGTTAATACAGGAGGTCACCCACCTAAGCAAGTGACATGATGTTGTATCCACTCTAATATAACATATTCAGTGGCTCTAACCACTATGCCCTCACTGTCATATGGCTGGTGATGGAGCAGGGTGCAGTGGGATCCTCCTGTAGCCCTAAATAACTGACATGATGCTGTATCCATTACATATTAGGTGGCTGATATAGCCAACAGCACACAAACAAGCCGGACGTTATTCCAGGTCTTCCGCCTAAGCAAGTGCAATGCTGTTGCATCCAGTGGGCGGATATAGCTCAGTTGGTAGAGCTCCGGACTACAGATCAAAAGGTTGCGAGTTCGAATCCTCCCAGGACCACTCAGCTTTTCCGTTGTGTCCTTAGGCAAGGCACTTCATCCCGATTGCCTCTCTCCACCCAGGTGCAAATGGGTACATGTGAGGTAACAGATGGTGGCGCCGTCGCGTTGGCAGCCAAGAGTGTAGTTGTTTGTAAGCGAGCGTGCACCTGGGGTGCTGGCACGGTCTTTATCAGGTTACTGATGATAATGGGGGTGAGTCGCAAATCGTGTGAGAAGGTCGTCGACCTTGATACAAGACTATAAACCTTATCCATTTATACCCATGGGTAGAGAGAGAAAGTTGAAGTGTCGTGCCTTGACCCAATGATAATAAAATCGGTCCCCTTCTCGGTCAATTATATCATTGGGTCAAGGCACGACACTTCATTTCAACTTTCTCCCTCTACCCAAAGTTTGGAGCTAGGACCACTCAACCACCATGCCCTCACTGTAGTGTGTATAGCGCTTCCGGGTTTGTTTTCTCCTAAATCAACCAATATGTAACTTTTTTTCTTCTTCAGGTAACGATGGTCATGGGGTTTTCCAAGAGTGGCAGTTGGTGCTATATGGGTCCTTGGTGTCACATGAAGAGGTCCAACAGAGGCGAGAGTAAGTGAAAAACAGGGCTGCATAACATGAGGCCTAGCCTGATTTCTTTGTCTCAAATTTCAAAATTCAAACAATGCAATACTACTAAGTTCTTGATGGAACATTAATATACGGCATTTGATATAGCGCCTTTCATCAAGGTATCATAGCGCTTTACAGATATTACCCTGGTCATTGGAAAATTGTCACATTTTTGGACTGTATGCTCCCGACGCACTATACAGGGTGTCACTTTATTGTGTCCCCTGTGGACTTCTTATAGGAGGAAGTACAATATAGCGCATCCCTATATGTACAAGTTACCTCGCAGGTCCCCAATTAGCACCTGGGTGGAGAGGAGCAGCGGAGATAAAAGTGCCTTGCCCAAGAACACAACGGAAAAGCTGAGTGGATCTGGGAGGAATTGCACTAGCAATCTTTCGATCTGTAGTCCGGAGCTCTACCGACTGAGCTATCCGCCCTCCTGGCATCATTTTCGGGAAGTAATTGTTAGTATTATCTGATGTCATTTGACTCTACTCCTATTGAAGAAGGATTCGTGGGTCGGAGAGACAAAGGGGTGTACACAGCGCGACACGGCTGGCTGGCACTACCATTATTCGTGCATTCCGGCGGTTACATAATGGCTCTCGCGGCTCAGTACCCCAGGACGGTAGAGGAAGCCTTGTAGCTGCGCAGCTTCGAGTTACGCGTGGAGCAGTGCAGAGGTGCTGGCTTGCCGTAAAAAATACAACGTTGGTAGAAATTGGGTAAGTGATCTATTAACAAAATAACAGCATTTTTACTCTCCTCTGATTGGCTAAAATGAAATCTCACCGAGCTCCTGTTAGTGTGACAGTGTTGCTCAGGCTCTGAACAATCGCACATTATTTGTACATCTGTAAAAACAAACTGAATATCTATGTTGTATGTTACTACAGATGTCAGCTATACAACATGATATTCTGAAAAATGGACTCCAGATTTGATCGCAAATGATTTGTACATCGGTAAAAACAAACAGAATATCCATGTTGTATGTTACTACAGATGTCAACTGTACAACATAGTATTCTCAAAAATGGACTCCAGATGTCATCGCGCATGATTTGTAAATTGGTAAAAACAAACAGAATATCCATGTTATATGTTACTACAGATGTCAGTCAACTGTACAACATGGTACTCTCAAAAATGGTCTCCAGATGTCATCGCGCATGATTTGTACATCGGTAAAAACAAACAGAATATCCGCTTCGTAGGTTACTACAGATGTCAACTGTACAACATAGTACTCTGAAAAATGGACTCCAGATTTAATTGCACATGATTTGTACATCGGTAAAAACAAACCGAATATATATCCACATTGTATGTTACTACAGATGTCAACTATACAACATGGTACTCTCAAAAATGGACTCCAGATGTCATCGCGCATGATTTGTACATCGGTCAAAACAAACAGAATATCCATGTTGTATGTTAATACAGATGTCAACTGTACAACATGGTATTCTCAAAAATGGACTCCAGATATCATCGCGCATGATTTGTATATCGGTCAAAATAAACAAAATATCCATGGTGTATGTTACTACAGATGTCAACTGTACAACATGGTATTCTCAAAAATGGACTCCAGATGTCATCGCGCATGATTTGTATATCGGTCAAAATAAACAGAATATCCATGTTGTATGTCACTACAGATGCCAACTATGCAACATGGTATTCTCAAAAATGGACTCCAGATTTGAAAATTTCAATTCAGTTCAACCTGTCAATTTAATACCAGACTTCGGAAACTAAACAAAAATTGGTACAACAAATGAAATTGTTGTATGAAAATTACCATTTTCCATAGAGTCAGTGCAAAAATGACTGGCGATAACGGTGAAGTGTCACTCATTATGCACTGATCAGGGAAAGACATAAACTAACAATCCAAGGATGGAAGGGTCGTGGGTGCTTGATGTCACTGGTAGAGATGTGAGAGAGTATAGAGTGAGTAACCTCTCATCACGGCTCAATGTGATAGCGGTAAATTGCACTTGGTAATGGATTTATTGGGGAGGACCCAAAGTCACATTACCTAGACAGAGGTGTTGAGCAAGGGTTGTGGGTGCTTGATGTCATCAGTAGCAATGCGAGAGAGGATATAGTAATTAACCATTCACCACAGCTCAAGGTGATAGCGGTAAAGTGTCTCTCATATTCACTGATTGGGAAGGACCTAAACTAACTATACCTGGACTGGAGTTGTAGGTGCTTGATGTCATCAGTAGCAATGCGGGAGAGGATATAGTAAGTAACCATTGCTCAAGGTGATAGCGGTAAAGTGTGTCTCAAATTCACTGATTGAGAAGAACCTAAACTAACAATACCTGGACTGGAAGTGTTGAGCACTGGAGTTGTGGGTGATTGATGTCATCAGTAGAGATGTGAGAGAGGATATAGTAAGTAACCATTCACCACAGCTCAAGGTGATAGCAGTAAAGTGTGTCTCATATTCACTGATTGGAAAGGACCTAAACTAACCATACCTGGAGTGGAAGTGTTGAGAACTGGAGTTGTGGGTGCTTGATGTCATCAGTAGAGATGTGAGAGAGGATATAATAAGTAACCATTCACCATAGCTCAGGGTGATAGCAGTAAAGTGTCTCTCATACTCACTAATTGGGAAGGACCCAAACTAACAATACCTGGACTGGAAGTGTTGAGCACTGGAGTTGTGGGTGCTTGATGTCATCAGTAGATATGCGAGAGAGGGATAGAGTAAGTAACCATTCACCATAGCTCAAGGTGATAGCAGTAAAGTGTCGCTCATATTCACCGATTTGGAACGACCTAAACTAACAATATCTGGACTAGAAGTGTTGAGAACTGGAGTTGTGGGTGCTTGATGTCATCAGTAGAGATGTGAGAGAGAAGATAGTAAGTAACCATTCACCATAGCTCAAGGTAATAGCAGTGAAGTGTCTCTAATATTCACTGATTGGGAAGGACCTAAACTAACAATACCTGGACTGGAAGTGTTGAGCACTGGAGTTGTGGGTGCTTGATGTCATCAGTAGCAATGTGAGAGAGGATATAGTAAGTAACCATTCACCATAGCTCGAGGTAATAGCAGTAAAGTGTCTCTAATATTCACTGATTGGGAAGGACCTAAACTAACAATACCTGGACTGGAATTGTTGAGAACTGGAGTTGTGGGTGCTTGATGTCATCAGTAGAGATGTGAGAGAGGATATAGTAAGTAACCATTCACTATAGCTCAAGGTGATAGCAGTGAAGTTTGTCTCATATTCACTGATTGGGAAGGACCTAAACTAACAATACCTAGACTGGGAGTGTTGAGAACTGGAGTTGTGGGTGCTTGATGTCATCAGTAGAGATGTGAGAGAGGATATAGTAAGGAACCATTCACCATAGCTTAAGGTGATAGCAGTAAAGTGTGTCTCATATTCACTGATTTGGAAGGACCTAAACTAACAATACCTAGACTGGAAGTGTTGAGCACTGGAGTTGTGGGTGCTTGATGTCATCAGTAGAGATGTGAGAGAGGATATAGTAAATAACCATTCACCACAGCCGAAGGTGATAACGGTAAAGTGCCCTTGATGACACACTAAACTTACAATCTCTGCACGGTGTTGAGCAATACCACTTGATTACCATACAACTTATTACCATACAACAGATTATATTTATAATGTCTCTAATTTCTTATTTATTCTAGGATTGTGGAGGATTCACTGAGCGGGGAGTACTTAGACACCAACCTTACAGAACTATGTTCTTTCTATTGAAACGCATCCATCAATGAAGAAGAACTTATAACAACCAAAACTACAAGGGTAAGTGCTGATATTCACCATAGAATCCTCTACCCTTCCTTCCCTCCCCACCCAGCATACATGGACACTAACCTAACACTAACCATACTTTCTACTGGAACCTGCATGTCCATGAATGGATTATAATAATACCTAAGACAATATGGGTAACTGCATTGAATCACCATTGTATCCATCATCCCAATGACCCCTTCAGACCCCCTGGACACTAACTTAAGGGAACCATGCTCTTTCTATTGGAACCCTTGTCCATGAATGGAGAATAAGACAATAAGGGTTACTGCAGAGAATCACCATTGTGTCCATTACTGTCCAACTCCCCCCTCCCCCTCCCCAACGAGCAATGACCCCTTCAGACTCCTATGGGCACTAACCTGAGGTGACCAGACTTTATACTGGAACCCATCTATGAATGGAGAATCCTAATATCTAAGACAATAACGGTAACTGCAGAGAATCACCATTGTGTCCATTACTGTCCAACCCCCCAAGATCAAAGACCTCTTCAGACCCCTGTGGACACTAACCTGGGGAACCATACTCCCAATGACCTCTTCAGACCTCTTCAGACCCCTATGGTTACTACTCTTTCTACTGGAACCCCACACACCACCTTCCACCCCCACGACCAATGACCCCTCCAGACCCCTCGGGACACCAACCTGAGGGGACCATGCTCTTCCTACCAGAACCCATTCATGAATGGAGAATCATGATAACTAAGACAATGAGGGTGACTGTAAAGAATCACCATTGTTATTATTACCTTATTACCTTCTAACCTCCTCCCCCTCCCCCTAAAGATACATGACCCCTTCAGACCCCTCTGGACACTAACCTGAGGAAACCATGCTCTTCCTTCTGGAAATGAGGAGGTATAGTAACTAAGACAACAACGCTATCACCATTGTGTCCAGCCCCCTCCCTCCCCCCTTTCACCCAACCACATCCCAATGAAAAATGACCCGTTCCAGCAAAATATTGACATAACCCTAGGGAACCATGTTCTTTCTACTGGGACTCATCCGTTAAAGGAGAAGTTATAATAAACTAAATGAGCTTGCTTTCTGTCAGCTATCAGATCAATTATTTCTCTCTGTTACCATTAACTGTCCTTGCTGCACACTATACATTATTGCAGGCATTCTGGAATCAGGAAGACAAGGATAAATACTTTCTACATCGAGTCACCTAATAGTATTAATATTACTTGGTTTTGTTTGTTTTCATTCCACAGATTTTGCTTCTAGGCAGTATTCCCATAACAGCCCTGGTTATGTACTATGCATTAGAGCAAGCATTCTGCAATCAAAGAGACAATGATAAATACCTAGAGGAATACTTCAAGCCACTCAATACTATTATTATTACTTGATTTTGTTTTGTTTTCATTCAACAGATATTGCTCCCAGGCAGTGCTCTCATAACAGCCCTGGCTGCGTACTATAGGTTGGAGCAAGCATTCTGCAATCAAGGAGACAAGGATAAATACTTAGAGGAATACTTCGAGCCACTCAATATTATTAGTATTACTTGATTTTGTTTGTTTATATTCAACAGATATTGCTTCTAGGCAGTGTTCTCATAATAGCCCTGGCTGCGTATTATACCTTAGAGCAAGCATTCTGCAATCAAGGAGACACGAATAAATACTTAGAGGAATGCATCGAATCAGAGCAACAACAACTATAATATAGCAAATGCAGTATCCTCACACGCTCGGATATTCTTATGGGAAGAGCTTTCATACAAATGGAAACTAATGAAGAGGACTAAAATAGAAACATTCCAAACTCTGAACAGCATTGTCGAAACAGGCAACACTGAGCCATTAACAGTAACTGTAGATATATCACTGCGAAATACTTCCAATGATGCAACAAGGACAGATAATCATATAGAGGATGCCCTTGTTAATAAGCCTTCATAGAGGACGCCCTCGTTAATAAGCCTTCATTGAGAGGTTCAGAATCATCCCGACTCAGTGTGTGTAGTCACATACATTCCAATGGTGCATTGGGCAAAGGAGACTCTTCTTCCATTAGCCAGTACCCGTTACTCTAAATATCAGAGAAAATAGTGAACATGTTATTATATCATGTTCTGCTCTTACAGGGTTGGATTGAGAGCAGGAATGTGACATGGATGAACCACCATGCTTTCTTTTAAAAAGAGATTAATGAACATGTTATTACATCATGTTCTGCTCTGGCAGGGTTAGATTGGGTTGGGAATGTGACATAGATAGACCACCACATGCTTGCTTTCAAAAAGAAAATAATGAACATGTTATTACATCATGTTTTGCTCTGACAGGGTTAGATTAGGTTGGGAATGTGACAAAGATAGACCACCACATGCCTGCTTTTACAAAGAAAATAATGAACATGTTATTACATAATGTTCTGTTATGACAGGGTTGTATTAAGTTCGGGAATGTGACATAGGTGTACTACCACATGCTAGCTTTTAAGAAGAAAATAATGAACACGTTATTACATCATGTTCTGCTCTGGCAGGGTTGGATTAAGAGCAGGTTCTGTGACATGCTTGCTTTAAAGTGTCACATTGCGTTTCCCGTATATTTTGCAGCTATATAGCACATCTTTTGTAACTCAGATTTACAATTATTAAGTAATTTAAAAGATGGTCTCTTCTCACAAAGAATATCCTGACGTATACATAAAGTACAGACCTGGGGTTACCCCTGGGCTCAAGAGAAGGTCCTTTCTCACACAGGATATTCTAACCTATACAGAAAGTGCAGACATGTGGCGGTCACACCTGGGGTAACCCCTGGGCTCAAGAGAAGGTCCCTTCTCACACAGGATATCCTAACCTATACATTAAGTGAATGTAACACCTTGGATCACTCCCGGGCACAAGAGAAGGTCTGTTCTCACACAGGATATCTTAACCTATACATTAAGTATAGACCTGTAAGTAAGTGTAGGTGGTTACCTTTGTCTTATGTGATGACACCTAAGTTAGCGGTATTACCAACGCGGAGGTCACGACAACAGTGGGTTCGTCTATACGCGGCTTAAGTGTAGGAGGTTATCCTTGTATTATGTGATAACACGTACTCGCTAAAATAATATGAATCTGCATCAATATCACACTGATAAGCATCCACGTATAAATCATCACTCACGCAACATGTGCTGCTTGTTAAATCGGCGAGTATTTATTTGTATTGTTTGATTGGTTTAATGTTATTGTTACGTGTTGTTTAAGGGTATTGTGGGCCCAGTGCAATTGGTTACGTGTTGTTGGAAGATATTATGGACACTGGTGTGCTATATGGGCCCGATACTATTTGTTATGTGTTTTTGAGGGTATTATGGACACTGATGTGTTATACGAACCCAATGTAACCAGTCACGTGTTGTTAGAAGGTATTATGGACACTGGTGTGTTATGGGCCCATTGTTGATGGTTATGTGTCGTTTGTGGGTATTATGGACACCGGTGTGCTAATTGCGCCCGATACTATTGGTTATGTGTTTTTGAAGGTATTATGGACACTGATGTGTTATATGGGTCCAATATAATCAGTTACGTGTTGTTAGAGGGTATTTTGGACACTGGTGCGATATATGGGCCCGATGTGAATGGTTATGTGTTGTTTGTGGGTATTATGATAATGTGCTAATTGGCTATTGATCATGTTATGAGGGACGTCATGGCCATACAACGATGTAAAATCCCCCCTTCCCTCCTTACAGCAATTTCTAGATCTGCCCTTGGCTGTTATTATTATATACTAAAGTTTCAGTTATTTCCACAAAATTATTTAAAGACGTGGCATTTCAAGGACCAATCGATTTTGATGGGACAGGGTCTAGCGGTAGTGCTTGTGACTCTCAATCTATGGGCTCTGGATTCCAGTCCTTCCTGTCCTTAAGCAAGACACTTCACTCCGCCTGCTCCAAGATACCCATCTAAAAATGGGTACTAGCTTCGGCTGGGGTTATCCAGCAATGAACCGATATCCCATCCTGAGGAAGTTCCATACTCTCGTCTGCTTTACGTCAATGAAACCAGATATAAGAACAATATGAGCCATATAGAGTCGGGAGCAAAACCCTTCTCTAAAAAGTAACTGATTTATTTTGTGATATTAATTAAATATTAATTAGAAATTATTTATTATTTAATTAAATATTAATAAGGAAAATCAACTACAGATATTAACTGAAACAAGGTTTGTATTAGGTCCTATTGATCATGTACATAGAAATAAGATTCCCGGATTTCTTTTATTCCTAGATTTGTGTTAATTGGAATTTTCCAGATGAATTGTTGTCTTATTTCAAATAGAATATTTGAGATGGAATAATACTACAATCCATTTTTTAAGTGATTCATTCCCTGCCAACTGCATGGCATATAAATAACTTAAGTTCACCTGATTTGGTACACCGCATATATTCATCAATATTATTTTATTTTTCAATTTATTTGTTGTAATTCATATATAGCCCAAGCCACTGTCGTTTCCACTATTGCTTGAATGAAGTTATTTGTAAATAATGTATAAGTAGAGGAAAGGAAATATTTGTACATAGACAGAAATATTATAGTTAACATTATATTGGAGGAAGAAATCATAAAACTTTGCAGATTTGTGTTCATAATAAATTTAACATATTCCTATTTAACAAAATGATGAATGTGAAAAAGTATGTAATACATTTACAAATGTATTCTGATACATAGTACTGTAGCGTCCTTGTTTAACTTTATTCTTATAATGTTGTCATATCAATTTCATATGACCATTTTGGTTCGATTGACCATAGCAACCAGATTTCATCGTTTTTTAAAGTTTTCTTTTTTTTTAACGGAATAAACTGTTGGAAACAATAGGGGATATTCTTCAGCTCAATGCGCATACGCGACAGCATCCATAGCAACCATAATTCGTTGTTTTCTTATTTTTTAAGTGGAATAAACTGTTGGAAACAATAGGGGGTTGACTAGATCAGGTGGAGGTAATTCCGTATTGCACATTGCTCGAAAATTATGTACAATGTAATACGTAACGTCACAGTACATCCTGCATCTGTGGTATACATGCAGATGATGTAGTAGCCTGATGTAAATTTATGACGGCACGAACTACAACTCCCATGATGCATGTTCCAAAACGATTGCATGGAGAATATCCCGCAATTGATCTCTAGGTAATAGTTGGTGGTATCCACATGATCAGAATCGAGACTTATTAATAGCAACCTCAAAACGATTGCATGAAGAATATTTCCCAATTGATCTTTGGGTAATGGTTGATGGTATCAAAATGATCAGAATCGAGACTTATTATTAGCAACCTCAGAACGATTGCATGAAGAATATCCCTCCATCGATCTCTGGGTAATAGTTGATGGTATCAAAATTATCAGAATCGAGACTTATCAATAGCAACCTCAGAACGATTGCATGGAGAATATCACCCAATTGATCTCTGGGTAATAGTTGTTGGTATCCAAATGATCAGAATCGAGACTTATTAATAGCAACCTCAGAACGATTGCATGAAGAATATCCCTCCATTGATCTCTGGGTAATAGTTGATGGTATCAAAATGATCAGAATCGAGACTTAGTATTTGCAACCTCAAAACGAGTGCATGGAGAATTCCCCCAATTTATCTCTGGGTAATAGTTGATGGTATCAAAATGATCATAATCGAGACTTATTATTAGCAACTTCGAAACGATTGCATGGAGAATATCTCCCAATTGATCTCTGGATAACTAGTTGATGGTATCAAAATGATCAGAATCGAGACTTATTAAGAGCAACCTCAAAACGATTGCATGGAGAATATCCCCCAATTGATCTCTGGGTAATAGTTGATGGTATCAAAATTATCAGAATCAAGACACATTAATAGCAACCTCAAAACGATTGCATGTAGAATATCCCCCAATTAATATCTGGGTAGTAGTTGATGGTGTCCAAATGATCAGAATCGAGACTTATCAATAGCAACCTCAAAACGATTGCATGGAGAATATCCCACAATTGATCTCTGGGTAATAGTTGATGGTATCAAAATGATGAGAATCGAGACTTATCAATAGCAACCTCAAAACGATTGCATGAAGAATATCCACCGATGGATCTCTGGGTAATAGTTGATGGTATCAAAATGATCAGAATCGAGACTTATTAATAGCAACCTCAAAACGATTGCATGGAAATATCCCCCAATTGATTTCTGGGTAATAGTTGATGGTATCAAAATGATCAGAATCGAGACTTATTAATAGCAAATTCAAAACGATTGCATGGAGAGTATCCCCCAATTGATCTCTGAGTAATAGTTGATGGTATCCAAATGATCATATTCGAGACTTATTGATAGCAACCTCAAAATGATTGCATGGAGAATATCCCACAATTGATCTCTGGGTAATCGTTGATGGTATCAAAATGATCAGAATCGAGACTTATCAATAGCAACCTCAAAACGATTGCATGGAGAATATCCCCCAATTGATCTCTTGGTAATCGTTGATGGTATCAACATGATCAAAATCGAGATTTAATAATAGCAACCTCAAAACGATTGTGAGGATAATATCCCCCAATTGATCTCTGGATAATAGTTGATGGTATCAAAATGATCGGAATATAGACTTATTAATAGCAACCTCAAAACGATCGCATGAAGAATATCCCCCGATGGGTAATAGTTGATGGTATCAAAATGATCAGAATCGAGACTTATTAATAGCAACTTCAAAACAAAAAGGCAAATTTCTAAATATTAAATACAATCTATCTACCTGTATATCTCATAGCTTGAGGGCCGTTGGGGCGACAAGATGGCAAGACACAAGCTTTCTACAATTCAAATCTTCAGCAGTTCTTATTAGCTGGTTGAAGTCCATCCCTGTCCAGCTGTTTATGTTGTCTATCCAGGTTTTAACTGGTCTGCCTCTCCTTCGTACCCCGTCTGTCCCTCCTTGCAAAATAGTGTTTCTGTTCTTCTGCCTAATTACATGACCGAATCACTGAAGTTTTCTCCTTTTCACGACTGATAACACAATCAGACAAGTTATATTAGGCTACTCAGTCACACTGGATTGCAAACTCAATTTTGATATGTAGGCATATCCAAGTGTAAGATATGGACAATACATTAATCAATCCCTTATTTAGAAATTCCTCGCGAAAATTGTATGAGAAATTGGGACCTCTCCTCGCACAAACCATTCTCTCGAGAATAGGTTTCGCGAGAAATTATTTCTATGATACTCGCGAGGTTGCATTCAAGTTTTCATAGGTTTCTCACGAGAAATAATCCTTATGCAGAACCAGATCTCACGAGAAACATTCATCGCGAGTGCACCCTGCAACCTAACATCAAAACAATAACAGTGATGGCGCCAGGATTTCCCCAACAAGGTGCCCATGCAGACAAGCAATATCATACGCACTATATCGTATCCTTGACATTTTCTCCGCAACGAAATGGTGGATTCCCCGACACCTAGGCGGTCATGCATGCCTTTCCCGACAGTGAGGCCATGGCCCGGTGCCACAACTGATCAATAACACATGGGAGTCTGAAAGAGGATCACCTTTCAACAATATTTATTAAAACCCATTTGTGTATATATCGGTGTGAACCCTCCACCAGTCACTGAAAAATATTCACTTTATATTGTTTATGGTAGCATGCCAGTAATGTTGAGCTTGGTTGAGCTTTCACACTGCGCTATACTATACTGCATTGTTCCTCCATCCCCGACTGTTTAGATGCAGGCTTAGCTGTGAGAGTTGAATGCTTTCTTCTCGTCTCGCAGTTCCCGGGAGATCGTTATTTTGACAAGGCTTTCGGTAACTTTTGTATACTGCGATAAAACATACTGTGAAAGGAAAAGAATGAATATGAGGATAGGATATAAGTCTTGTACCAATGTTGAAGACCTCACACCCCTTTGCTTATGTATCCCTATCATTGTCCCCATGCTCTCATACATTCAGCAATGTAGCATCATTACGCTGGTCGCCCATGGCCTTTAACCCGCTTATGCACAGGGGCAGCATATGCTCATGCACGGGATTTCCCCTGACGAGGGGCCATACAAGCACCACGGTACACACACCCACACACCCCGACGGGGAGGGGGGGGGGACTCCCCGACGTTATAGTCTCCAATCCAGATGGTGAATTTCATTTGGACAATTATGTGGAAAGAGGTCAGAACTGCCAACATACATATCCGGTTGCTTTACCCACTGCATGAGGGATTTGTCACATACTGATGAGCTGAACTATACTTCAATGCTTGGCACCAAGCACACAAGACAGCAGTAGGTACCAAGTCGAGCCTCTGGTATGACATGGGGAAGTACATTGCAACCTCCCAGATGCGAATCTGATGTACCAGACACAGTTGGTGGTATCAATACATATCCGATGATCACCTACCAATAATTGCATCCACCATCTCAGGCAATAGCACATCCATGTTATTCTCATCTGCATGCTTCTGAGTAAGGCACGAGTGAGCCGTCATCTCCCTGGTGGAAAGGCCAGACATCAAATTGCATGCGAGCGTCGAGTACGATGTGACGCCGAATCAGCATTCCTTCTTACTTCTTCGCTGTTGACAAACCGACCCTGCAAAGAGAAAAAGTCAACTATTACCCTGCATGCCATAACTCTTCTTTCTAGGTTATATGAGAGCCCTCGTCCCTTTGCCGATGACTAATGTGGTCAGAGACGCATGCAAACCCACTCTAGAAAATAGTGGGAATTGTGCATGCCAAATTTGCTTCAGGAAGAGCTAAGGTGTTGTGACTGAACCGATGGGCAGCATTTTGGGGTGTCATTAGCAGTATTAATTTCCGAGGTTGGGAAACTTGCAGGGAATCTTGGAAAACACTGAAAAAGGCTGTGTGATTTCTTTGCAAAAGGGAAATTACAAATTCATGCTTTTTGATTCCTTGCAAAAAGGAATCTATGCGGTCACGCAGCGTGTGTGTGTGTTTGTGTGTCCGTGACGGCAGCTCGTAATCACGTTATCTGAAGAACGCCAACTTCCACAAATTTCATATTTAACATGTAGCTTCTCCACACAGAGTACATGAACCCTATTGTTTTTATTGCAGTTCCAAGGTCATTTGAGGTCATTAGAG
>JAODUJ010070870.1:0-11850 GCA_027564615.1 Psolus chitonoides | reverse complement strand
TTTATGATGGTAGTCTGACTGGCTGATTCTCAAATCCAATCAATCCACTGGAAATCGGATGGATTGCGAAAAAAATGGAGAATTTTTTCTCTTCAAGTCGGGGCTTTTGGATGCATGATTTTCTAGCAGATTTGGAGTGATTGAGATTGGTCACCTCAGTGTGTATGATGGTCAATGCACTATCACGCGACGTACCTAGTACTGCGGTGCAACAACCCTCCACATTCGATAATCTGCTGAAAAAAGTGTTATTGGTACTTCCACCAAACGGAACAAATTTTCCGGAAAGTGCTCTAAATTTCCCAGAGTTGAATGAATATAGCCCGATTCTTGCACTGAAAACTTTGTTGCAATGAAACGTGGATCAAGTGGAATATTGGAAATCGTGCTCTCCTTTAGTATAACCTGAACTCCACAGAAGAGGCAATTTACAACATCCCAGTATTCTTATAGGTGGAAACATTACGAAAACCGTGACGATTCTACGAGTTAGTACGCATGATACATGATCATTATCAAATACCAACCAAAGTTTCCGAAACATTCGCAAGTCAATATCCACAACACTACAGATCGTCAGCGGCGTGGGATTCGTGTTCCATTGAGCTGTGAATTGCAACGAGACCAATCGTAAGTACACCACCACACAGTTTGCAATGAACTGCTGCCTAGGCTAGGCCTAGCCTACCGCTACCTCGTGGTTTCGTGTGGCTTGAAAAGTTACAGTATGACGTTAGGCTTCATAACGCTAGGCTCAGGTATGTCCAAGTCCTGTAGTCCTCACATCGTATTGTTCATAGACCTACTTCAAATAGGCTACATCGTAACATTTACTTAATTTGGCAGAAATTTTTCAATTTGTTGGAGAGGAATCTCACCAGTCCAATCTGATGTAGCCTAGGCTATATACTTTAGGCCTAGCCTAGGCTCACTAGTGATACTGATGATGCACTGTACTGTAGTTTGTCAATTCAATTGTGTATGACGCACCCGGCTCCATGGCATGGTCAGTTGAGTGTGACTCATCGTGAACTTCGTAGTGACGCACATGTGCGTCACACTATCGATATGGACAGCCTCAGGGGTGCATCACTCCATCAAGTATCATGATGTACTTGTCAGTCAATTGCATGACCCACCCCTAGTGCCCCTGATTGGGTGAGTCGTTGCACTTAGATGGGTCAACGACATAGGTACAATGACCCACCTCTCTGTCACTTTTGTGCCTGACAAATCAGGGAAAGTGACACTCCACAGTCCACAGTCACTTTCAAGAGACCACAGACCATACTCTACTGTACGAATCGAAACAACTGACTGACAATGATTCACCCCTCAGTCACATGACTGACAGCATTGGTACAATAAGGTGACCAGATGTCCCCGATTAGACTAAGTGTGCTGTCCCGTTAAACAAGTGTCTCCGTAAATGTCTCCAATTTGTCAAAATGTCTAGGATTTCCATAAAAATCCCATAATATTTGTGTTATGCACTTGTCAATTGTGTAACGCACCCCCTATACCCCATGGCATGGTCAGTCAAGTGTGAGTCATTGACAAATTCAAAGTGACGCACTCAGGTGTGTGCCACTTTACCTAAATTGTCAGTCACAGAAGTGACTAAGGGGTGTATCAGTTTGCATGGTTTATCATGTAGGCTAATGGATGAAGACGATTTGGGGTGGGTCATTTCCCAAGAATTGTAAGTAAAAAAAGTGACTGTGGGGTCCGTCAATGTACATGAATTGTACGACCCACATCTGACGATGACTCACCCTGACAGGTATAGGGAGTGGGTCATACAATTGACAAGTGCATAACAACATCGTATAATTTGGGGGGGGGGCAAGTCATTGATACAAATACGTGGGTCAAGTGTGCAGTCGCTGCTATACATTACGCAATGTTGTTTGACGGTTCGCCTGACTTTTTGAGGGCTAAGGCCAATCAAATGCTGCCATTTTAGGTCATGTGACATTCTTGGAAGACAACTTTTTGAGCATTATCCCTAACTTTAAGCAGCGCCATGGGATCGGCAGCACCCGATTCCTCCTGGGTTCCTGAACCCTAACCTTGATTTCAAACACATTTGACAAATTCCGGTTTGCCCTCAACCATCCTAGGGAGGAATAACGCTGAGGGTTCTTCGGTTCCTGTTCCATTTATAGTGGACCTCCGACGGCATCTTATATTCTCCTAACTGGTGTCATCACTGTTGTGAACCGATTTGAAAAGTGTGTTCAAATATCATTGTTTCACATCTGAGCACCTTGGTCAAACGAAAATTTTCTAATGAGGGCTCCCCCCATATATATCACTCCCACAAACAGTGTTCCTGATTCGTGCCAGAAAAATATGGTCACCTTATGGTGCAATGACCCACGTGTGAATCACCTTGATATTGGACAATGACCCTACAATGACTCACTTTGTCTGGGGTAGTGGGGTGCATCTTATAATTGACAAGTGCAATGGATTATCCTGTTGGGGGCCGTAACTAAATTATCACTTGGAAATTGTGATTTACGTCACTGACATCACATGGGTCACAAAGAAATATTTGAGTTCGTCGATGGGCCGATGGGACTACCGTATATACTGAATGGTAGTCCCAGGAGCAGGATTTGATTTTGTCAGTTTTGTCAATGTCCATTAACGATCACAAGGCCAGGGCTCCTCCTGGAGATTGCAAAATTGGATCAACTAAAAAATGTCACAGGTGTAGCATTGGAGCCCGAGGAGTCTGGACTCAGGAGTCTGTTAGGGCAGTACACACACCCATATCATAGGCACTAAGCTGTGATGTGGTTGGAAGTGTGAACTGGATATTGTTAGTTTTTGCAGTTTGCTCACTACATTGACTGTTTTCAATATTTTCCAGGTGCAGTCATGGCAGGAACAGATCTACGATCCATGTTCTCTGCTATGAGGAAACGTCAGAGTGAGGAGCCACCTACAAGAGAGACTGAACCACTCAAGAGGGTTCGCGCAGTCCCAGATGATTCCCCAGGGACATCATTCCAGGTTGAGGATGATGCAAGCAGTCTAGATGTTGACAGCAGGGATTCGTTCGAAGATGTTCCGTCTGATGTCGAAGAGCCGCTAATCGAGAACTTGGAACGAGAAGGTAACTAGATTTTGAATTTTTGAACAATCGTTCAATATCCTGCGACATCCTGCTCTCCGTCTTTCTCTTCTGGGTCCCCAGCCATGTAGCCGAGTCTACTGGGTACAGTTTAGCCTTATGTAGGGCTCGGGATTTTCACTGCCCCAGAATTGCGCAGATTTCAGTCATCAGTGCGGATTTGCACGATATCGGCCGATTACCGCAGGAAACCTCCACCTTCCAATAAATGTTCATGGAAACAACTCAACTGTCCGGTCCACAAGTTCATTATGAATGGACAACAGATCAATCCAAGCCTTTCATTTGCCCTATGTCGAAATCGAATCAATATTTCTCATTAGTTGCAGGTTCACCGCCGCCTTGGGGAATTAAAATACTGGCAAATTATTTGAGTGAGCCTCCTATATCCATCGTATCATAACAAGACGAACTGGCAAACCAGGTTGCATGATGTTACAGTAGTAAAGTAGTAATGTTGAGCAATCGATCGGACAGCTATATATAGCATGCATGTCCATGACATCTCCACACTCTGGTAGCTGTGAGAACACAGATTTGTGCTGAGCATGGTCATGTCTGTTTGACCTGGGTATGTGATAATAATCTGTAAAATGCATATTCTACACATACAATCCATTCTTGTCGGCAAACTGTATAATGATAGGAAAACATCACTTATCATATCCATGGGTCAAATTTGAGAATCTCAATGGAGTTGGTTTTCTTCACGAAACTTGCTCTTTTCTTGTTTCCCAGAATGCCATAAACCACCCGGCCCTGCTGACATCTCACAGTCTCAATCAGATGGCCCAACACAGCCGAATATATCATTCCCCACCTGGCAACAGGACAGCAATCGGTCGTTCCAGGCTGCGTGGTACCAATCACACCCTTGGTTGGAGTATTCGGGGAGTGCAGACGCAGCCTTCTGCTTCGCCTGTAGGCACTTTCTCGGCCAGACCATACATGCTGAGGAAACCTTCATCAGTGGTGGCTTCTCCAATTGGAAGAAGGCTCAAGGCAAGAAGGGGAAGTTCGCAAAGCATCGTGCTGCAGACTACCATGTCAACGCGATGGTTTCCTGGTCATCATTCAAAACGAGTGAAAAGGTTAGTTAGTAATTAATGATCTGAGTATTGTGGTTGTCGAGAAGTGTTGGTGCTGGATTGTGGATGCCCTCATAGGGGCAACACTCATTCAAGTCATTGATTGGTTGAGCACCTGTTTCTCATACAGGGACCAGGATTCAATTTGGAGTGGGCCACTTGTCCATCTCGCCGGAGTTGCTAGGCATGGGTGAGTTGGTCATGACTCAAATGTGGGTCACGATATGTTTTCTGCTGGATCATTAGCAGCAGGGTAGTTGTAGACCATCCTCCGCCAACCATTCGACACGGGCATATGCTTCCACCATAAATGTCTCTCTATTTGACAGGATATTGGGTTGGCCACACGATGAGAACTCATTTTAAGAGAATGGTCAAGGCGAGAAGTGTGTATGAACCAGGAGGTTAGAGCATTTCTCTCCAGGTACAGTATTGCAAATGAATCCTACCCCTGGTGTGCCCCTCATTTAGTATGGACATTAGACAACTGTGCCATGCCCCAATGAACACTTGAACACTTGAACACTTGGCTGGCATATAGTGCCTTGCTTAACAGCATGGAGAGAATGTGCTGTCAAAGTGAGTTGCTTCCAGTCTTTCGATCGATATATGATTTGAACTAACACAGTACAGTTCTCAGATATAGAATGCTGTGTTGTGTGAATAGTTCCCCTAAGTAATCTGATGATCTTTATACCCCAGTCACACTGAGCTCGTTCTCACTAAGTTCTAAGGAAAATATTCGAACGGGCTTAGTCCGTGTGTGAACTGGGTGAACGTGGTCGCAACTGTGTAAGGTCTGAGTGATAACTAGTAGAACAGGCTCGGTCGGGAAGAGGGGTCCAGAACATTGACCCTGCTCAAAAATTTCTGGTAGACATCCATTCTGGCCTAGGACGTACTGTATTGAGGCAGAGCATGAACTAGTTAGTCCTGCAAACAGAATGGTGGTACTGTGGACGAACCAACGACAAGTGCGATCGGGCTCTCAAAGACATATACGTTCGTACACCAGCCTAGCTCACCGTTCCTAGCTACAATGTTCACCTCATTCGCAGACACGACTAAACTCGCCCACGGTATGTTCTCATCCAATCATCATCACATCGAATTGAGAAAAAATAGTTGGTCATGGTGATCCGCTCAAGCCAGTCCCACCCAGTTCTGACGATTTTCTCGAATGAGGTAGGACGTTGTGAGAACTAGTTTGGTGTGACGGAGGCATTAGATAGTTCTTGTACCAGATACCAGAATACCCAGCTGTCAATTATTGTGCCTAATAATTGGGGAGTACAAACTTTGGGTACCAACTACTGATGGTATTTGACTTATTTCATTTTTGTACCTTGTTGTGGTTACTGCGCTTTGTGCAATCACTAATCTGGAAACAGTTTATATATACTGCATTGTTTGTTCATTCTCATCTCCTTCATTGTAGCGTCATTGTTCCTGGTGAGGTGCAGCGCAATCTTGGATCCCCTTGACTTATCTACTCTCCAATCTCCATCTTCTTGCAGATCAATCGCTTCCATATCTCCTTTGATAGCATTCCTCTTTCCTCCAATCTTATTTTGCTCTGGTATCATTCTCCATGCAGTATACATGCTCAAATTGTCTGCCTCTGCCAGGGCTGGAGCCCAGACCTACCCAGCCAAGTTCTCTTGTCCTTGTGTAGAGTCCTTGTGAAGAATTTGCCTGTGTCGTTTAATCATTTCTTGATGTGCTAGGCTAGGGCTATGTAAGGAGTTACTCTCAATACCCCCCAACATTCTTGCAAATACCCGATTATCATACATATAACCTGATTCTAGTGAATAATTCCTCGCTCCAGACGAGAATGTCCTGTTGTTCTGAGCGGCTGAGCCTGTTCAGTACAATGACAGCAAAGATGAATTTGTCGGTCTTGGGCCAAGTCCTTGAATCATTTTGCCAGAATGTGAGTCCAAGTCTAGTCTCAAGACCCTCCAGATCACTGAAGTCTGCCTTCTCTCATTTGATCTCCTAGTTACGTGTTCTCCTTATTGCATATTCCATCCACCAATATGCATGGAAGGGAATCATTTTGTGAATCTGGGAGAGCTCCCATGAGTTTGTCAGTTCGAATAACTTGTGAATTTCCTTCTTCTCCATGCAGATTGGCTCTGTTCAACAGCTACTGAGCGACCAGTACAAGAAAGAAGTCAGAGAGAACCGCCACTTCATCAAGACGGTTGGTGAAATCCTCCTGGTGACGGGGGTGCAGAACATTGCCCAGCGAGGCCACCGGGAAGACCCAACATCGGAGAATGTTGGCAACCTGAAACGATTGCTGTGGTTGGTGGGTGGCCATGATGAAATAATCAGGAAGCGCCTGGAAGAGGGTCCTCGGAATGCCAAGTACACGAGTCCCGAGATCCAGAACGAGATGTTGGCAACCCTAGCCCAAATGGTCCGGGAAGAGATCCTGACGGAGATGTCGGAGGCCGAGCAGTTCGCCATCCTGGTTGATGAGACCAAAGACATTAGGAAAACGGAGCAACTGTCACTGGTTGGCAGATACTACCACGGCGGTAAGATCAAGGAGAGTTTCTTGAGCTTCAAGGACACTGATGGTCTGGATGCTGCCTCTCTGAGTGAGACCATCATCGAGCTCCTGAGCGGCTATGGCCTTGACTATAGGGTCAATCTAGTTGGTCAGGGTTACGATGGAGCAGCAGTGATGAGTGGAGCCTTGTCTGGTGTGGCGAAGCGAATACGAGATGTCGCCCCTTCAGCAGCCTATGTACATTGCTACGCACATAGGCTGAATCTCGTAATTGTGGATTCCTGCAAGTCTGTCAGGGAAGCTGGGCATTTTTTTGCCCTACTCGAGCAGCTCTATGTTTATTTGTCGGGCTCCTATGTTCACCTGAAGTGGCTGGACGTACAGAGAGAGATGTTCCCAGGAGAGCAGGTCAGGGAGCTCAAACGACTGAGCGACACGAGGTGGGCTTGTAGGGCTGATGCCTGTCAGGTGTTGCAGGCAAGGCTACCGGCGGTGCTTCGCTTGCTGCAACTGCTGATTGGAGAAGGCCACGGGGAACGTGCAGTGGAGGCGAGAGGCCTCCTCGCCCAGTTGGATGAGCGCTTTGTTGCGAGGCTGGTCTTGATGACAGCCTTGTTAACGAAGACCAAGTCGCTCTCCAGCATGTTCCAGCGAGAAGACCAGGACCTGTCTGCAGCGAGTAACTTGGCAGCAGTGGTCATCCAGCAGTTGCAGGACATACGGGCCAGTGAGGAAGCTGTTGATGACATTTGGGATGCTGTCAGCCAAGTCATCGAGGAATGCAAGGATGACATCACACCTTCCAGAACGAGGCGAGCTGGTCAACCATCGCGGCATATGGCAGAGTACCATGTCCTAGAGACCACCGGTCAACGAGAGCAGACAACCCCCAAAGTCGATTTCAAGGTTAATTTTATGTTTCCTGTGCTCGACAGGATGCTATTGGAACTGCAGCGAAGGTTTAGTGAAGCAAATCAAGGGCTGATGAAGGGAATTGATGCGCTCACCCCGACGAGCGAGAGCTTCCTGGACCTCGACAGCCTCAAAGTTCTCCAGGAGACGTATGGAATCAACCAGGAGGACCTGAAGCATGAAGTCCATCGGGTGAAGCGGCTCATCGAAAGGAAGTCCGGAAAGGGTGAGATGGTTCCGACAAACATGCAGGGTTTACTTATTTTCTTGGAGCCGTACCGAGATGCCTTCTTTGAACTGTATCGGCTCACCAAGATTGCTGCTGTGATACCAGTGACGTCTGCCTCATGCGAGAGGAGTTTCTCAGCAATGAAACTCATCAAGACATATCTGCGGAACTCCATGGGGCATGATCGTCTCAGTGATCTGGGCATGTTGTCCATAGAGAGGATGAGGCCAGAAGGTCTCAACATGGAGCAGTTTGTGGGGAAGTTCGCTTCTGCTCACAACAACAGGAGGATACAGCTAGTCTAGGTCCTGGCCATATCCTTCCTCAAATCGAGTCCTCAGTTACAATTCAGTGTAGGATTGTTCGGAATTGATTGTCATCAAATTCCGGAATATTCTGTGTCACCATTGAGGAGATGCTAGAGATGTTGTTCTGAAGTATCCCTGTTGTCTTATCGAGGCAATAGCTTGCTGTTTAAGCTCTCCATTTTTCTTCCTTGGGCATCCCACAGAATAGATGTGTCACAATACTGGGTAATGAGAGTGTCACATGCATCTACCCAAAATTACAATGCATCATATGATATTGAAAAGTTGCTTATCACTCACCATATGTGAGTATCGAATAGGAAGATCAGATATTAACTGACTGAAATATTCCACAGAGTAGGTTACCCCGTTAGCAGTGATGGGACCCCCCACCTCCCCGTTTTTTTTATGAAGGACTCGCCGGACAAGGGTATTGAACCCATGACAAGACCCGACGAGTGTGCAGACCTGAGTACGGCAATGTCTGCTGCGATCCTTCACCAAGTACACGGAACAAGGCAGTGCCTCTGATGACGTGACCTCAATGTGAAGGTGGGGGTTCACTGTGCAGGTGGCATACAACATACCTACCCCTCGTTTCTCGCTGCACCAACCCCTTATGCTGAACGCCAAGCGAGGTGGCTGCAGCTTCCACTTTTATTAAAGTCTTTGGTCTGACTCGACCGGGATTCGAACCCCGGGTGATAAGCGGGCGCTCATCCACTGGAGCTAATCACTTGGTCATGCG
The DNA here is from genome assembly GCA_027564615.1 of Psolus chitonoides. Lineage (NCBI taxonomy): Eukaryota > Metazoa > Echinodermata > Holothuroidea > Dendrochirotida > Psolidae > Psolus > Psolus chitonoides. The sequence goes on along the minus strand of JAODUJ010070870.1, from coordinate 2,896 downwards.
GGCCTTGAAACTGCTAGTAGCGACCAGAGACATCGAGCAGTTGTGTGCTTGTAGCACTCGGGACGAAAGGGGCAACCCGTCTGCGCATGCGCAGCAATCTTTCTCAACCCCCCTCCCCATTCCGAAGCATGCAAAATGTGCATCTTTCACTGCTAGACGGTTATGCATCTACATACTTGCAATCAGATATGATGAAAAACTGATATCTTTGTGTGTTATCATATTCTTCTCGTCTATCAGAGTTACTTTTATGCCCCAAGATTGGAAATAGCAAGGTGTTCTTGATAGGGGGTCTGACAGAGTTTTGACAGGGGGTCTGACAGAGTTTCGACTATACATTGTGATGTATGAACAGGTGTACACCGGAAATTTGAAATGTTCAAATCCTATTTTCCACAGTAAAAAAGAATAACATTACTCATTCTACTATAGTTGTTATAATAATTGTGTCACAAAGAGCCTGATATCTCAAACTGGTATTTTGGTGAAGTTCAATTTTTGTGTGATGTACATATCAGGACCAAAGGGGGTGGACACCAACTTCACCAAGTGTGTATGCACTTGTGGCTCTCCTTGTGAACATTGCCAGAAATAACAGTACTCATCTGGAAGACAATCGTGAGGGGTATTATGATATACCTGTGTATACAACTCGAGATTGATTGTATGGCTGCAGTAGCCATGTGGGGCATGTAAAGGGTGAGTGGACACCAATGTTACATACGTCACAAATTCAATTTTGGTGTCCCTATATTTCTGTACGAATAATTGCTATGCACAAGCCAATGTGTATATGAACTACCAGTGCCTGGGTATTGCCAAACACACCTCTAGTCATTACATAAGTGCATACATCACACAATTCCTAAAGCAGTTCATGAAAAATAATTCCCTCAATACTTCCACACATGCTATGTCACATTTGAGTGAAGAGATGTGATCCACTGTATAAGACATGAATTATGAGGAGTTAGACCTATTACACTTGTTCAAGTTGTTCTTTATCTAATACTGAACTGAACCATTGTATTATTATGTCATGTTTTGTTGCCCACTCTTTGGCCATTTTTCCAACTCAGTATTATCAGTTTTCATTAAAATAACTAGGGGTTGTGTGATAGTAATGTTATCGTATGTATTTCTGTGCTGGGTGAGTTCAATGAAAATACATCAGCCACAGATTTCCACCCTAAAGAGGCCGAGTAGGTGCTCCATATATTTGTCCACTGCGAATCTCTCCAGTATTGTAGAATCAGCCATATGCAATCATGATGGTGTATGTGATGCCTAGCCTGTGGAAATGATAGGTTGGACATGCCTGGTCAGCTTTTCTGTCACAAAACTGTCCTTTGGATGAGGAACAATAGTCACTGACATGACCATCAATGGAGACATTTATATGATTTGCCTGACATGCATGAATGTATGGTGCAGAACTTGAGTGAACTAATCATGTGGTTGTCTGTGAAAGACTGAATGCAATTGTTTGGTGGAAACAGGGGAACCACAAATGAGTAGGTTTTTTTCAGGGTGGCACCTTTATCTTTCTATGTGGAATTTATACTGATAACATAATATATATAAAGTTTAAGGTTGCATGTACATCGATACTGTTTTGTGTATAAGGGGGAGGGGAGTTTCCCCTTATGGATTTGACCTGTTACAGTTTGTCCAAACAAAACCATGCTGACAAATTGTCAGATTAGATATGGGACAACCATGGGAACCAGAAAATGACTGCAGGATATGAGAGTTCCAACCCCAAATCCTGTATTTATAAAGTTATTGAGTGTTTGCATAGGTTATTTGAAATTCAGGCTTTTATTGATAATAGGCCAATTTGGTGAAAGTGTTTTTCCCCAAGAAAATAATAGTCAATGTACTCCAATTCAGCTGGAAACTGTCACAAATGGGGGGAACTTTTTTATATCTTCCCTCCAATACCGAAATAGTGATTGTAGTCCTAGTAATTTCAAATCAATACCACCTTTTCATGGAATTGACCAAAAACAACATAATTGCCAGATTATTTCATGTTTCCATGAGTTCCAGTGGGAATTTCTTTTCAACTCGATGCATTCACTTCTTATAGCTACTTGGCATAACTTCTATCCCATAGATTTTTTCATATGGGAGTTGTATACAATATTTGGAAATTGTTGGATGAATGTATGATTTTTTCCCCAAGAGTTTTAGTTACACACTCTTCTCACAACTTAGGGTTAGGGCAATATCTTCCTCTCCATTGATATATTCAGAGTTCAGAGGCTATAACATCATCACATGCATTTTGTCGAAATATATCAGTATCGTTATTTAGTGTAAGAGTCTAGAGATTTTGCTATGAAGTATATGTGACAATAAATGGATTGAAAAGACCTGCTTCATTACTGATTGCATTGAATTTATTAACGAGTCCACAGGCTTTAATTTTCTATGAATGACTCCCCGGACAAGGGTATCGAACCCATGACAATTGGCCTGATGAGTGTGCAGACCCGAGTACTGGCTGTACTGCAATGTCTGCTGTGATCCTTCACCAACATGGAACAAGGCAGTGTCTCTGATGACGCTACCTCAAGGTGTGAAGGTGGGGGTCAGTATACAGATGGCATACAACATACCGTTTCTCGCTGTCCAACCCCTTATGCTGAACGCCGAGTGAGGTGGCTGCAGCTCCCACTTTTAAAGTCTTTGGTCTGACTCGGCCGGGATTCAAACACCGGCCTCCGTGGTGAAAAGCGGGCGCTCAAACACTTGAGCTAATCACTTGGTTAAATGCTGCCTTAAAGTGTGCAACCTCATCAGGTATGCCTTGCAGGACCCCAATCAGCACCTGGGTAGAGTGGAGATGAGGCACCTCACTCAACAGAACACCAGAACAGCTTGTCTGGTG
>JAODUJ010070759.1:0-11852 GCA_027564615.1 Psolus chitonoides | reverse complement strand
GAACTGGTCGGCGCTCGGCAATCGGCGCTTAGCAGCTTCTTATATATATATGTGTATATACATATATATATATATATATGTATATATACGTATCTATATATATATATATATATATGTATGTATACACCTAGGAACTGGTCGGCGCTCGGCAGTCGGCGCTTAGCAGCTTCTTATATATATATATACGTATATATACGTATATATATATGTGTGTGTATACACCTAGGATCTGGTCGGCGCTCGGCAGTCGGCGCTTAGAGTATGTATATATATATATATATAGGCCTATATCATAACGTTTGTATATAGGCCTATATATCTATATGTATGTATACACCTAGGAACTGCTCGGCAGTCGGCGCTTAGCAGAATCTGATGTCTGAATTCAAACGATTGAGAGCTCTTTTCCCGAGTATCTGCATTGTTGGGATCAGCCAAAACCATGCGTGACGACGAACCACCTTGAGTCTGCAGGGGGTTCGATTTCTGAGGGGGGTTCGGTCCAATCCATCGACCCCCCCCCCTCCAGCGTATACGGACGGTATGATGTTACGGACGGTATGATGTTATATCGTGAACACAGCTAAGACATTATAAGCAGGATCGGATTTAGCACGTAGAAGGGGCGGGGCATGGGGGGGGGGGGTGCAGAATGTTGTGGGGGCACGAAATTGTGGATGTTTCTGAAATGTGTCTTGGGTGGGCCTGAGGGAGGTGCCCCCTTCGAGAATATGTTAGGAGTTTTTAGGTAAATTTACCGATGCCGCGAACAGACAGTAATACATAAGGGTGAAATATGTTTGGCCCCTTAAATGTGGAGGCCCTAAATGTGGGGGGCCAGGGGCCACGGCCCCGGTGGATCCACCCCAAATCCGGTGCTGGGCAGTGGGTATAGGCTGAACACTTAACAGTGTTCTAAATCTAGAGCACTGTATATTTCATATAAATATACACAATTTGTCTGTAGGATCATCAGATCATATACGTGCATATACTATAGGGTTCAATTTTGTCTTATAGCCTATATAACCTATTTATATTTTGACGAGGCGTGGATGTGCTATTTCAGGCACGGGCGTAGATAGCTTTTCCAGGGTGTGGGGGACAAAGATAAAGAAACGGTGATGACGACATGATGTTAAGAGTGTCCGGGGTTTCGCCGACAGTTTGAGGGGGTGGTGGCGGGTAATCGACGCCAGCGGCTGGCTATACCTCTTGCGAGAATGGCTGGATGTTAGACAAGCACGTTAGGATACGCATAGATAGGCCTACTGTTACGACTGTACGACTCACCCTTCAGACCCCCTCCCCTTGGCCACGCATACCTCGAAACTGCCAGTAGGTGCCGCGAATTTCGAGCATGGGGATACAGGGGTACTGGGGCGTGACGCCGCCGGGCTGTTGCGAACAAAAGAGACGGACTTAGGCCTCCTCTCGGCCATTGTCGCAAAAAGTCTCCCCTGCTCAACGTCAGCCAAAGGTTAAAGGCCTAAGTCAAGTGAAATGTGTTGATTTTTTGTTGTTGGAATATAACATTAGTTTGTCAATTGTAGCATCGGGCGGGTGCCACTGTTACGTAACTACTGGAATGTACGAACAATGGCACTGTCTGACACCCTTTTCCTGCTCTAAAGGCCCCGGGCGGGATGCCCCGCCTCCCGCATGATAACGGTTAAGGCAAATAGGCCTAGTATCCAAAACAAATAAAGAAAACATGGGCATTTACGAAATTCCTTGCAATTAAAATAAATTTCAACGTTTTCATTGGCCTCAAAAAGCAAGGAAAATACTTATATATATGTCAACAGCTTCCGGGGGCATCACCCCACCTCCCCGCTAGGGCCACACCCCTGGAACCCACCAGGGGATAGGCCCCGAAAGTCGAGACCCTGGACAGAGAGGACCCCTCTCTCCCGTTTGGGCCACCCCCTGACTGAAACTTACGCCACTGGTGAGATTGCTAGAAGTTTCCTGATGGCATATGATTCTATAGACTGCTCACAAAGAATATTTATTGAAGTTAAGTCTGCATTATTGCAGATCGGATAAACAATGTGATGGCGCAGCTTTGTTCATGCGGCAGTATTCTTCTTTGAACTTCAAAGCCGTACTGTCTATATGTGCAGATATCTCTGTTTTATCGATGGTTATCGATGGTCATATGTTTGACATTATAATATGAGTTTAACAAAAAATGATTAGAAGGAATTCGGAATTTTGAGCATGCATACCTGCACCTCCAGACTGCCACTAAGAATATGTTGTGAACATAAATAGCTATTGTTTGAATCTTGTGATAGGCCTATATGTGTGTTCACCATTTTGCATTGAGGCACCAGTTATGCTAACATTTCTTAGAGGAGGGTGTCCCTCTCACCTTTAACATCTTTGCCAGGCCTTGTTTTATTTCAATGTTAATATTTATTATTATCGTACCGGTATACTACTGTGGAAACGACTGCTATACAGTAATAACGGACAGGTTGCTACCACCGCTCTCAGCATATATAGAAACGTGTTCTAACGATAAGAGTTCATTTTTCTCCGTCGGATAAGCACATAAATGTCTGTATTTTGAGTCGGAATGGACGGTTCCAGTTACACACCTGTCTGCCTGTAATGGGAAAATCGCACTAGGGTTTTTTCTCGATCACATAGATCAGTGGTTCCCAACCTCTTTCTACTGGGGTACCATTTCCCATTTTCCATTTACCATAATTCACGTATTGACGACTCACACACACGGCTTGCATAGATGTCACGTAGTATACTAAGTGTACGTATTCTATACGTATACGCTATACGACGTACAGTGTTTAGTGTGGTGTGTATACCTATAGGCAAAACGAACAATGAGACTTGTTGAATTTATTCAATACAATGTAGTCATACATGCAAAATGATGATAACAAACAGTTGTCAGTGTATGGCATGCCGTGTTGGATATAAATTTAATTATTGTGCAAAACTGAGGGATACAAAAAAAGAAGAAAAAGCACACTGCTTACCATGCCGCGTACCACCAAGAGAGTCCAGATGTACCACTGGTGGTACGCGTACCACAGGTTGGGAAACCCTGACATAGATTAATGTTGCCTGAATCTTAGAGGAGAAAATGAAATAATGTTACATGAGAGACTACCAGCCTATGTGGTGGTCGGTAGACATCTTCCCCAAATATCTTAGTAAGCTGGTCCCGAAGGTTTATCCATTTCGACCGCCTGAGGCTGGTGACATTTGACCTTCGGGGTCGAGGATGGGTAAGGAAACATTTAGAGGCCAGGGCTATATGCCAAACAAGTTCGGGCCCTGTGGTAGCACTGGCTACTGAAGTATTTGTGAGTGAGTGAGTGAGTGAGCGAGTGAGGTACTGACAAGAACGAATATAAGCTTGTTCCTTTCAGAAGCAGCAAACACATTCTTAACTTTCTGAGATATTCCAATTTTAGAGTTCCTAAACAGTCAAGCAGGGCGCTGCCATTTTGATGAAGATTGTGATGTCACCTGCGCTGGCCACTTGTAACTGAAAAGCTTTTTTTGTATAATTTGTATTCGAATATTTTATAAATCGATATTATTTGATCTTGCATGATACCCATAGTAATTAAAAAAAAGTGCACATTGGTATGTGCATCCATGGAAATTATAAAAGATACAGAAATACATTAAATTTCTGCTCCCACGTTTTGTATGACATCATGATGCGACGTACTCAAATCTGTTTGCATTCATCTGGGGCAAAAATTACAGCTTCCGCTTCATATTTCATGAATATATTTGCGGGGTTTAATTCTTCTTTAGGTGATTTTTAACAGTATAATCCTATATCAAAATCCATCTTCTAATTCCATAGCGATCGAACTACCGAATACTGGAATAGCAGAACAAATCAGATTTTAACAGTGACAATTTTCCGCAACGGAGGGCTTACATAATAAGTATTTATCATTAGACGATAATTTGCAAAATAGTTCTAGTTTTGACTAACTATATGATCTTTATATATAATCAAACTTTTCCACCTTCTTTTACGTAGAATCCTAAGACATCCTTCTATAGTGAACACCTCTGAAGATCTGGAGTAAGACGATTTTCCACAATCCACCATGCACCATGAGCGTATGACTTAAGCAGCGTCATTTCCGGCCTTCCGTGACCACTTTCCGCGGCTAATTTCAAACGTTTTGAAAACTATTCTTTCCATGTTGCAAGTTACAACAGGAATTGGATATATCATGGAGCAATCGATCGAGTTAGGATACTCCAAAATAGACAAGCCTTTACGAAAGATTTGATACTTCCAAAATATAGTATAATGTTGCTCACGCATTTAACGAAGAAACATTCAACCGTTCGCTCTCTATCAGTAATGGATATGATTCAAAGATGAATGTCCCTGAGTTACTCATTTTCATTGTAGTCGTTTCACTGGCATATTTTGCGTTCCTTGGATCGTGTGCCTTGCTTTCACCAGAGGAACCACAAAATGTTTTCTTTGAAGGTGACGTCATATTAGGAGGACTCTTTCCGGTTCACGAAAAAGGCAAAGATTTCTCGAGGTGCGGTAGGATAAACGAGGAGAGAGGAATCCAACGCTTAGAAGCAATGTTGTTCGCCATCGACCAGATCAACAATAATAAGACGTTCCTCGAAAACATCACCCTGGGCGCCAATATCCGGGACACCTGTTCCCAGGACACATACGCTTTAGAACAGTCGCTCGAGTTTGTGAGGACTTCTTTATCTACCATCGGGGTAGATGATTGTTTAGCCAGGGACGTCGATAACCACACTGATTCGACGGACGGTCGGGTCGTCGGGGTGGTCGGTGGGTCAGACTCGGATGTCTCTATCCAGGTTGCTAATTTACTTCGCCTTTTTCAGATACCTCAGGTTAGTTACGCCTCGACTAGTGCGCGTCTTTCGGACACGAGTCGGTACGACTTCTTCGCTCGGACGGTACCACCGGATACATTGCAAGCCAAAGCTCTAGCCGACATCGTGCTGCTCTTTAATTGGACCTACGTGATGACGGTGGCCTCGGAGGGTCAGTATGGAGAATCTGGGATAGACCAGTTTATAAAAGAGGCCACCGTTAGAAACATTTGTGTCGCAGAATCATTAGAGATACCGTTCAACGGAGATGCGTCGGTATACGACACGGTTGTTACAGATTTGAAGAAGATTAAAAAATCTAAAGTCGTAGTTCTTTTTACGACAGGTCACGATGCTCGAGAAATATTGGCTGCTTTCCAACGGGACAACAAGAGCCATAATTTTATATTGATTGCGAGTGACGGGTGGGGTGTACAGGACGAGCCGGTACGAGATAGGGAGGATATAGCAGAGGGGGCTCTAACCATTGAGCTACAAGCTAAACGAGTTTACACATTCGATGACTATTTCGTCAATCTTGAGCCGGGCGAAAATACAAGGAATCCGTGGTTCGACGAATTCTGGGATCAAAAATTTAGCTGCATTTCGTCAACGGCTCTTGCAGGAAATGCAACCGCAGCGACCTGTCGACAAAATCGTCTCACAACAGGAAATCACGTACAGGAGAAGAAGATCCAATTCGTTATAGACGCAGTGTATACCTTCGCCCACGCCCTAGAGCAAATGGCACGGGAGCTCTGCCCTGAAACTAGAGATCTCTGCGAGAATATGCTACCTATCGACGGGAAACACCTCTTCAAACAATACATTCTGAATGGATCATTCACAGGTTAGTTGAAACTGTTGTCTTCATTAGGATAACGTACAGAAATTGTGTTAGAATGGTGCAGTGCCGGTGGTAGTGTGGTGTGGGTGAAGGTCCGGGTTTAAATCCCGCTCGTGCAAATTCCACCCTGTCTTTGTCTGTAGTGATCATGGAAACAGAACATGCTCGTTGTAGAGATGTGTTGGCATGGGACTGTCAACAGTATGCATAGTATAACCTTGCAAATTCCACCCTGCCTAATGACAGCCATAAGTTGAAAAAATACTTGTCAAAAACTGTACTGCAGTTGTTGATGGTCTTGGTATTTCCGGTTTCGTTGCAATGTGGGCAATATGGGATATTCTCCAAGAAATTTCTTCTAGGAAATTGCGTCATGGAAGTTGTGGTCCGTGACGTCGTAAGTTTACGTCATGCTATAGTACTGCATGTATACCACAGATGCATGATGCACACAAACCGTATCGCATTACAGTGTACATAATTTTCGAGCAATGTGCAATACGGATCCTCTACTTACGTCCTCTATTCACTACAAACATGCGCGTTGAGCTGGAGAATATCCCCATGGGTTCGGAAAATTAAGGTTCAGAGATAATATGAATGCCTTTTGTATAATTTCTGTTTCTAAATGTTCTATTCGTTCGGCTCTACTGCTCTGCATAAATGACGAACAAGTTGCTACCTCCTCTCCCATTATTTAGGAAAGTGGCTGAAGACTGGGAGTTAACTCACGTCCGTCGGTTGGGGACCTTAAAATGACAGTCCTATGGGCCGATTGGGATTATTATTCCAGTCGAAAATAGAAGGAAAATCCCATCAATGATAATACAGCGTCATGGTTCCTAGATGATGAGCCTTAATCCCCAGTCCCAATAACGCGCACAGAGTCTATAATGAGAAGCCGTGACTAACCTAACGTCTGGCCTAATATATATAACTTGCATGCCTTTCAGCGTTCTAATTTCTGTTTTTAAAAGTGATATTTGTCACTATGGTACCAACTCAAACGAATGCTATCAGCGCAGATTCACACCCGACGTGGGTAATCCAGGAGGCCTCTTAACCTGGCTTAAGATCTCTCTTGGGGAATTAGGCAAAAAGGCTACAAGAAGCACATTTTAACTAGCGAAATAATAGCAGAGCAAACTGTTTAGTTCGTCTGGGGTTACATAAAAGGTTGTGCTGTATGTATTATATACTGTACAATCATCCGGATGTGGTAATGGAATGTTTCATTCTGCAGGCTGAGAGTCTTACCCGAACGTCAGTTTCGGAAAGGGAATTATTATGGGTATACACTAATACTCGAACACCCGATTCAATCTGTACATATCCACTCAGTTATTTGTAGCGAATGATGAAATCTACCCTCTTCACTCAAATACAGTGGCAGAAATAGCTATATCTGCTTTGGGTCACGAGTGACTTGTATAACTCTGCCTGTATGTGACAATGGGCTGCGATTTCTGTTCGAAACTGGGTGGGATATGTAGGGTTATCAACTGACCGCGAAGCGAGAATGCCTTAGGTGCGATCAGGGGGTCAATCATGATCTGGGAACCCATCCCAAGAATAATCCGGAAAACAGATTGCAGAAGACCTCATCTGGAGCCAGTTCAGATACAAAACTGTCCTTGTTACAATTTCTTCACTGCACAACTATTATTTTTTTGTTCAAAATTACTCATTCCAAGGGAAAAATAACTTTGTTACAGTTTTTTTTTCTAAGTCGGTTATACTGGTTTGGAGATTGAAAAAAAGTAAATTGAAAACCAAGCAATGTGTGCTGTGGTTTCGATTATGACACGCAGTGAGTACCGTATAAGTCTGCAGGTATTTGGGTGGGATATGCTACACTATATCCCAATAACTTGTTTGTATGGGTGGGATACATCCCTCCCATAGGCTATCATCCAGGATAGTCGTCCAGGGTAGTTGGCTAGTCTATATTTCTGAAACTATAGCAGCAAGACAAAGTTACACCTGCTAATTACATACTCAGAGGTCATGTGACAAGAACAAGTTAGTTTGGGTATTAATGTCAGTAGCCTACATACCTAACACGTTGGATAATGGGACTGGGAAAACGCAACTCCTGGTCGTTGTTTTCCCCAAATAGATTAATATTGAAACAAATTAAATCAAATTAAATTAAATTCAATTATTGTTATTCATATTGTAACGGGACTCGGAGTCAGCGATGGTGTTGAAGAAAGGAGAGAGACTTCAGGTGACAGAAACTCAATCAGGATGATATCTGTTTACTCTAAGTTTATCAAGAGACTGACTTGCTACTAAATAAAATGTATATATTTACAGGTTGACTCTTGAGTAGATCTCAAGTCTAAGTCTTAGGTGTAAGTGAGTTAATCCTAAAATGTCTGGCCCTTTTTAACTAAATTGGCAGAGTGCTGAGCTCAGCATAAGGCAAAACATTAACAGCGACCAGTACGCGACTCTGCACGCGACCCCTGCGTAAAGGCAAACATCAACAATTTGGCCTTAGCGACCCTTGCGCGCAACCCTTTCAGTCAACATACTTAGCTCACACACAGGACAGAAAATACATAAGGGGGTCAACTATTTCAAGGAAACTAAAAGGAATCATACGCGACATTTGTTAAAGAGAAAATACATGAACTTGGCCAAAAACAATGCTCCTAGTATGATTGATGGAACAATGGCTATAATCTGATACAGCCAATATACTGTACTATACAATGCACTTAATTAAACTGTAAGAATAATATTGTTTAGCACAGCATGTACAATAATTAAGAAATCTTGTTAATTGGGACCATTTCTTACAATAATTTGGTCCATGAGAGGAGCCTACAACTGTACTACTGTATCAGTCTGTATGTTCAGGCAGAATGCTACTTTGAAAGGATGGCGTACTTTCGTTTAATGAAATGCAAGATAGTCGACAACCGTTTTTTAGAGCCTGCAGGCTGCCAGCGCACGCGAGGACCACTGTATTGATGACCTCAAGAATTGGACAGGACGATCGCTGGAGGATCCCAAAGTGGCCGCTATGCAGCGGCAGCCCATCACGTCCAATGCGGTTCCACACACAATTACAATTCACGAGAGAGGAGCCAACGTTTTAATCCTTAACCCACGGCTGTCATTACGCAGGGTGGAATTTGCGCGACGATGGCCGAGTTGTGGCTTAAGTCCGCATTTTGTGTTCGCAACAGCTCCAGTGCCCCTGCATTCCGCTGCTCGAAATTTGCGGCTCCTACTGGCAGTTTCGAGCTATGCGTACCGTGTATTTTACGTCAATTCGTTATCGTCATCATTTCGTCATCATGTGTTCATGTAAAAAGGTTTAAGTCAAACTTTGACAAGTAAGGGCTTGAGTGAAATTTCGTCAACACTGTATATTGCATTATCACTTGCATTGGTTATTAAAAGCATCCGCCATCTCGGTAAAAAACTGAAATATTAACCTATTTTGAAAGAAAAATATTATTGATATGCAAATTCCCGGTTTAAGTGTCATTAAAATTGTGTATCCCTTATAACTAAGAGAGGAATAACACACGCAAGTATATTAAAGGAGCCCAGTGAGTTTGCGTACTGCCAAATTGTCATTCTATCTAATCCAAACAAAATTACTGATGTGTCATAGAGAATCCAACATACGCAATTTGGAGAAATCTTCGGAATCATTTCCCCGCAAATTGGGCATTGTATGAGAAAAAACTTTCGTGAAGGCTTTTCTCCATAAATACGGTAACTTTCGTGAAAGAATTGTGTTTCCGAACACAGATAATTGCCTAAACAAATAAAAAAACATTTTACTCGGCTGCAAGGCAAATTCACCGAGTTCTTTTAAAGGTACTTTCACGGTTTAATGAAGCTGCCAGTCAAAACATCAAAGTGTTCTCATTCTTCTAACATATTTTGAAAGTCATTTCGATTTATTACATTTACTGATTCTCATTTCCCCTGGTTCCTTGTAAACACGAAGATAATCATCAGCGAGACTAGAATAAACTCAGTACACTGTGTGTGTGTGTAGCTAGTGTTTAGGTTCCCAGTAATGCAGCACGTGTAATAGGCTGGATTCATTCTGAGTGCTTTATCTGTGTTAGTATTCCAACATATCGATGGAAGGGCCTCTGATCCGCATTTCGAAAAGTGTGTGAGTATCGCTCCAAATTCATCGATTACGCTCAATATTCCAGCACAAATCCACATGAAAATGTAAACTAATATCAGTAGATTTAGGCATCGTGCGTGTCAATATTGTTGTGTTTTGATGAGCCCTGAAAGTACCTTGAAAGGTCATACATGAAATAAATGAAACAGTTTATTTACTTCTTTCTGCAGATCCAGTTGGAAGTGATGTCAAGTTTGACAGCCGCGGAGATGGTCTCGGCAGGTATGACGTCATGAACTTTCAACGAAAACCCTGGTCTGATGATTTCGTCTACAAGCCGATCGGAGAGTGGTCGGCGTCTTACAGACTCAAGATGAAGATCGATGAAATAAAGTTTCATCCGAGCGTTCGTATCGACCCCGAGGAGGGGATGCCTACCTCTAAGTGTAGCTTGCCCTGTGGTAGGGGAGAGTACAAAGACATACAGGAGGTCAAGTGTTGCTGGAATTGTCTCAAGTGTGCTCCATGGGCGTACCTCAAGAACGAATTTACGTGCGTCGAATGTCCGAGGCGGTACTGGCCGAACTACAATTTGACCGCGTGTCGCGAACTTCCCAAGGAGCACGTGACATTGTGGGAGTTCCACTGTATACCGGTGGTCATTTCGGTAGTCGGTATGCTCGCGACCTTTTCGGTGTTCGCGGTTTTTATCAGACATAATGATACCCCGATAGTAAAAGCCTCGAGTAGAGAGCTGAGCTATTTACTGATGACGGGTATATTTCTCAGTTATCTTATGACATTCGTTCTCCTTTGGAAGCCATCCGAGACAGTATGTTCGCTCCAGAGACTTGGTCTGGGCGCATCCTTTTGTATATGCTTTTCTGCGCTCCTCACGAGAACTAATAGGATTTCAAGAATATTTAATAGTGCCTCGAGAAGCGCGCGAAGACCCAAGTATATAAGTCCTAAGTCTCAGTTGATCATTTGTCTGCTGTTGATCAGTATACAGGTGATCGGTGAACTGGTATGGTTAGTCCTTCATCCTCCTGGGGAGGATGTTAAACTCTCTTCGGATCGGAGTGAAGCTAGACTCATTTGTAACATCAGTGATACAGACCTCGTGATATCGTTGGGCTACGACATGTTGTTAATAGTACTCTGCACTCTCTATGCATTTAAATCGCGGAAGATCCCGGAGAACTTCAACGAGGCCAAGTTTATCGCGTTTACGATGTACACGACCTGCGTGATATGGTTAGCCTTCCTGCCAGTCTTTATCGTGACGAAAGAGTACTTCAGAGTAAGTATGCAGGCAGACTAAAAATGGTCCAAAAAAAATAATAAAAAATACACGATTGACTACGTGGCAACAAGACCATCCCAAATCCATATCGATTTTTAGGAAATAGATCAATAGAAATCCTATAAATTACATTGTGGGTCTTTTGATTAATTCTTATATATAAAGTAGACACATTAAACTGTGTACTTATAAGTACAAATCTTATGACTTACAACGAAGCTTAAGATATTTATTATCGATTTATTGAAAATAATCATTTCAGTCTTTGGATAGACTTGTTCTCATGTATTCAATTCGTCCCCGTATTGGCCTACTGACGAATTTGCAAATCCACCGTTGGCGTATACTAACAAATATGCATTTTCAATTTTTCGTCGAGTACGCCGAACGGTCGATTGCAAATTAGCCAATGACGGCCAAAATGGGGACGAATGAGAAGAGGATAGAAATAAAACCCAATGGTGAAAGTCCTATCGCGGTAGCATGTTCGGTTTATGAGTTATTGACTTTTGCTGACAATTTTCAAACTCGAAAATATCAAGTCGGAATATTCATCTATATAATTATGAAGAAACACCTAGACTTTGTAGACAAAGTGTAAATGTGACATCAAATGTAACATATCACGAGAACGGTAGCAGATATTCACATGGGGTTTCCAGCTAGTAATAGAGCAAATTTTGCTCTACGACATATCAAATTTTCAAACCGAATTT
>JAODUJ010070648.1:877-11854 GCA_027564615.1 Psolus chitonoides | reverse complement strand
CATACCATTTTTACTATCAAAGCGAAAATCCACTGTTGCGTAACCAGGCGAGACTACGTCGGCGGATCGCTTTATTTGGGTATTGGTCATCAACGTGCCTACAAAGTTCACGATGAAAATTAAATTTTGGTGGATCATTGAAGAATTTAGTATTCTTTTAATGCTTTCCCGTCGGCAGTGGCGCACATCCGTGTGAAGAAGTGGAGGGGACGAAAGGCACAAAGCAAATATTTACTCAGTGACTATCTCCAAAAAGGTTTCGGGGATATATCCTCCCCATACCCCGCGGGATGTGCGCCCATGAGTACTGGGCTCTAGGTGGTCGCTTTCTGCGAACACTCCAGTATGGAGGGGTAGCTTATCTCGAAATATACCTTTTGAATAGGTGCAATTGTGTGAAGTTTTGAGGTAGTTTTATGTACATGGCAGTGGCGGCTGTAGATAATTCTAATTGAGGGACAAACACAAGGTTTGTAAGGGCAAGATGATGACGTCATAGAGGAAATTGCCAAAATGTCCTTGGAAATCGTGGCTATTTACACGACCG
The DNA here is from genome assembly GCA_027564615.1 of Psolus chitonoides. NCBI lineage: Eukaryota > Metazoa > Echinodermata > Holothuroidea > Dendrochirotida > Psolidae > Psolus > Psolus chitonoides. The sequence goes on along the minus strand of JAODUJ010070648.1, from coordinate 11,307 downwards.
TCGTGTACATAAGGACTGCCAGACCGCTTATTTACCCGATCACGGCTGACCAATCAGTGTGATCGATCTCGCACGGAATATGAACGGTGAAGGAGCTAGGTGACTAGCGTCAGCCTTTTTTTTTACTTTTCTGGGGTTCTAGCGTCCTTTTTTCTCTTCAAATTTGGCTGAATCTAATAGAGTTTTTACCCAAATGGGTACGGGTAAATTCACAACGAAATGACATTTTTTTTCAAACTTTACCGTGACCGGCATGTTCTTACACTATTTTCGCTGAATCAAACGGTTTGTTTGTTAATTCCACAGTTAATTTTTAAGTTAAGTTACGTTAATTGTATTATTTCCTAATTATCGTTTGTATGATAAACGGAAATGTAGCGATACTTATGATTCAGTGCTACGAATGATTCAAAACAATACAAAAGTTAGTGAAAACTGATATCTAGCGTTTTCTAGGGTTTTATTTTTATAAATATAACGTTTTTCGACACGCCCGACGGTCGTGTAAATAAGCAGAACATCCGTGCTTATTCGCCCGACGGTCGTGTAAATAAGCAGAACAGCCGTTCCTATTCACCCGACGGTCGTGTGAATAAGCAGAATGTTCAGCAGTGCTTATTCCCCCGACAGTCGTGTGAATAAGCACATGTTTATTCTCCCGACGGTCATGTAAATGAGCGAAACAGCCGTGCTTATTCGCCCGACGGTCGTGTGAATAAACAGAACAGCAGTGCTTATCCCCCTGACGGTCGTGTAAATAGGCGCCACCTTTGAAAATATTCAATAGAGACATGGGACTCTGGTTTGGAACAAATCATGCTCCCCCATTCAGAACGGCGCCGAGTCGTTATGGTGGACATGTAGGCTACACCACCTACCGAGATTTCGATTGGTGGGTTTGGGACTTCCGATCTTCCTTCTGCAGACTGACATTCGGAACACTTCCACGATATACCGCGACGAGACCGCACCGCTTTTCTGTATTCTACAGAGGTTATACCTGTAAGAAACATGCAAAACGGTTAGGAACCACAGATCACATAACATTTCGTACACGTAAATAAACCACTAGACGCTTTAATATTCATACAACGGTACAATCGAATTGTATTGGTTCCGTGTGAAGCAAGAGGAACCTATGCTATGCGGTCCGATTGTCGCAAGTGTGTCTGTGACGCCACCTTGGGTACGCGATAACTCATTGGCTGGGGTCAATATTGGTATATCAATATCTCAGGTACGGTACCGATTGTCCTGAAACTCACTATGGTAAGGGGTTGTTACTCTGGAAAAGTGACCAAAGGTCCAGGGGCAGGTCAAATGTAGATGACCTCCGCTGACCTTCAAATTTGGCAGGGTACATCTGTAAATACTCCAAAATATATCGGAATTATTTTTAATCATTTCTTTAAATATTAAAATATACATTAGGGCGATGCTGGAGATCAACTCTAAACTGCATTGCGTATGTGCGGGGACTTACAAAATTTGAAATAGAGGTCTATAATACCATAAAATTTGGGTGCGCAGGGAGAATGGGCTGGGGTCAATATTGGTATATCATAATCTCAGTGACCACTGGTCCGATTGTCCCGAAACTCACAATGGTAAGGGGTTGTCACTCTCTGGAAAAGTGAATTGGTGAATTGGTGGCTCTGGTAGGAAGTGGGGTACATGTATAGGAGTATCTTATTGCACCTCATTATTATTCATGAGGACGGGCCAAATATCACCCAATGCATCCGTCCAGCAGATACAAAGTTAGAGTTAGGGGCTATGTAACTTTGTTGAAAATTGCTCATAACCACATTATCTCAGCAGTGGCATGGTGGACTGACGTCATACTTGGCACGTAGATTGCCCATCACTGAGATGTTCACTATTGATTTTAGTGTCAATTTTACCTATGCGTAATATAGAAATAATAATAATGTAACGGCGAATTTAAAATAAAGTTGATGCTGCATTAGTCCTGCTTCCTTCCAAACTTGTGCATTGATTAAACAACAATTTTGGCGCAAAAATACACTTATTACGTTTGTAATCCTTATCTAGCTGAACATGTGTTAAGACTATATATATTGGTAGATATGGGGAAGGGAGGGACATACATGTAGGTGGGGGAGTAGGGGCGTATCCAGGACTTTCCAATAGGGGGCAAAACAATTATTGTGTGATCGCCGTCCTGGGGAGGGGTCTAAGGGTAGGGTGTCCATCTCGTCCTTGAGAAAGTTTGGTTTCGGGAGGGGGCTTAGATGCAAAATGGTGCTATCATTTTCATCTTTCTCAAGTATGTTTATGTACTACTTCTTATATATTTTGTGAGGGAAAATAGTGTTTTCCAGACACGGACCAAACAACTGAGGGACCGATTACCTTTAAACTTGGTAATGAGGTATAAGCCATAACAAAAACCAGAATTGCTCATAAAATTCAAATCAATTCCAATATAAAATGTGGAAATGGGGTAAAATCTATATTTATGGTAATTTTGGTCGTTTTTCTGACATAATAAAAAATAATAATGAGTGGCCGATTACCTTCAAACTACGTAATCAGGTATAAGCCAGTAACAAAGCTTGAATTGCTCACCAAATTAGTACATTAATACAAAATGTAGAAATTCTATAAGATAAAATCCATTAATTTTGTCAATTTTGGGGGAAATTTTGTTTTTTAAATATGATTAGAAATATGTATGGCCGATTACCTTTAAATTTGGTAATGAGGTATAAGCCAAGACAAAAGCTTGGTTACAAAATTTGTATCAAATTAATATAAAATATCCAGGTTTTGGAGGTAAAATCTATAAAAATATTGTTGTTTTTTTTATAAATAAGCCATGACAAAACTTGAATTGCTTTCAAATTTATATCAAATTAGTAGAAAATGTTGAAATTCGTTAAGCCAAATTTGAATTTTTGTTAATTTTTTGGGTACAAATATTATTTTTTAGAAATAGATAAGAAATTGTATTATTTGATTTAAAAGCATATAATTAGGCCTATATCTTCACTGGCATTGCACAAGATTTTGGCGATGAGATCAGCAACTCCGTGGATTGCCCTCTTGTTTTATTTTGTAAAACTGCATAAAAATGCTAGTTAACGATAAGAATTTGTAAATGACTTAATGATAAATAGGAGGGTTACTGAACTTGTTATAAATATGGCAAATATAATTGAATCAATTATTTAGGGATTCTGATTTTACAACACTTGAGATAGCACAACTGAAAATATGTTCCCAATTCCGTCCCTCGCACATACAGAGGTTTTGGCTTTGGCCCATAAGTGAATAACAGCTGGGATGCCAATATACCGGCTACCGTGTGTAGATTCTGCCTAAAAATGTTGGTGGCATCGGAAGGTAGTTGGTGGGTTCCCGTATTGCATTTTTTTTTATCTCAATAATACTCATGATGAGTGGGGTCAAACATAATTTTGCTGACAATTCCGGTGATCACATTATTTCAGCAATGGCATCATGAATTGATGCCATACTTGGCAAATAGATTGCGCAGATAGCACCAAGTGCCATCATGGATGAACACCGGCGATAACGCGCCTTCTCTCTTCGAACCGTGTGTAACGAGGCAGGTGCGTAACCATACAATCCCATCCTGCTCCCGGGACCACCTTTAAGCCGCCTCATCCGACGAACAGGAGTGGCACTTATTGCTTGGCCACTTTCCTAAATGCTGATAGGTAGCAACCTGACCATCACCACTGCAGGACAGTTGTGCCAAACACAACCAATGAACCCCATGTTTTCTCGAATGAACTGCTCTCCCACCGCAATGAAGCCATCAACAACTGCAGTACAGCCAATTGATGAAACCAGAAATTTGTGAATCCATCAACAACTATCATAAGCAGGCAGACACCGAGTGGGATTTGAACACGGGACTTTTTAGTGCAAGTGGAACACTCAAATCCAAATAAGAGACGGGGCGGGGCCAAATGAAATTTCGCCGAATATTACCTATTACCAAATAAGTACTTGATGTTTTGACATATTATTTTATCGTCGTGACTGCTTTGCTAAAAATTGCCAAACTAAAAATGTCCAGGAAAAATTAATCAGCCAATTATAAAGAAATACGTAGGCTATTGTAGACACTGAGCGAAACCATGACATCACAAGATTGCTGCTAAACAGTGTTTGTCAGATAATTAGACCTAATAAAAGTGAGATAAGTCGAGAATAGTAACGGATATTCAAGAGGGGTTTGCAGATAATGATGAATACAGTCCGTTCAATTATGATGTTCATAAATTATTTCGGTGAAAATTATGTTAAGATCTTGTTCTGCTAAATTTTGAATGTAAGTTGAATATTTAGATTTTCAGCAAATATCACTAGCGACGTACATTCTACTGGCATACTTTTCAAAACTAAATGTAGGGTTTGAGAAAAAACGCGCAATATTCTCATGAAAAAAAGTGAGTAAACATGCATACATACGCATTATATTAGGCAAGATTTCTCCGAGATTGCAAAAGTCCCGCTTCCGCTGTTCTACGCGATATTTGATGCGTAATTAGGGGTTAAATAATTCAATAGAGATGGTGTTTATCTGTTTATGGAACTTCCCGTGATTCAATTTAGGGCCCGTTCTGGATTTCTCAGCGTACAGATAGCGACAAAATCAACTAAAAAGCGAGAATCTCGCCGAAATTTCCGCGATTGCGTTTGAAAAAGTTTCTCCAAATAAAAAAATAAATCACAATAATTAGGAGGCGGGCGGGTCCTACTGCTACTTGCTACTATTTTTCAACATGCATAAAATAAAAGCACTCGTTTACATACGCCCGTTCATCAACATAATGTCTTATTCAACATGAAACATGTATAAACTGAGCATTTCGAATTTTATGTAAAATATTGACTGGGAGATTTCAAGTGTAAAAAACTACATTGTTTCGGTGTTTCTTAAATGTTTCGTGTACAATAGTGAAAAAAAGGAGGCGACCCCCAAAAAGAAGCGGGCGGTGACGAGAAACTTTTTTAGTTTGCCTTTTTTAGTTATTTAGTTTGCCTATCATACCAGAATCAAATTGTAGGCGATAACATGAATATGTCAGAAAGAAATTATTTATCTTACTTCAGCAGTTCAGAGGAATTCATTCTTTCGATGACATTGTCGAGAGAGACTAGTTATCAATCAGGCTTGTTACGAATCTTTTATTTTGGTATGAACTATTCTTTTTGAAGTTACAGTACTTACCTGAATTACAAGTCCGGTGTTGCCATCTTTCACAAGAGTCGCACTCCAACCCATGATGTCTTACAGATACTTCTGTCTTGCAGGCGATACAAGGGTATTGGATTCCATGCTGAACTTTCTGTAACGACTGAAGCTTCCTCAGTCTAGCTTTAGGCATGGTGACTATTAGATAATGAACTCGGGGTCTAGGTCTCTAACCAAAAAATGTGTCGTCTCGAGTCCAAACATTTCTATTTAAGGGCCCATGTTGAAATCACAGACCCTATCGAAATGGTAACAATTGAAATCGTAGACTCTATTGAAATCGTGGACCAATTGAAATCGTGGACCCTATTGAAATCACAGATCCCATTGAATTCGGAAGTATCGTTTGATTTCCGATCAGTTCCATATGTGGACAAAGTTGCTGCAATAAATCGATCAATTGTTTTCATATGGTGGGGCTACAGGTTTTGGTCATAGGGGTGAGTGTGGTTATTTGGGCCATTGGCGTAGAACCATTTCTGATTTTTTTTGGGGGGGGGGGTCCCGTGGGATGGTAAGGGGAGGTGGTTTCCCCTGAGACTTTTTTTTTTATTGAGGGTGCCTAAATGCAAAATGGTGCTACGTGTGTGCATTCGGAGTAATTGTATAATCCAACTGTATAATGTAATGAAAACCTCCCATTATGTTCAAGGCCTACATATTACTTCATGTGAATTTGTTTTGTTCGTTTATATATTCAAATTCGTTACACTGTTTGTTTCGTCATAAATATGGACCTACACTGTAAAAATGTCTGTGCAAATACAGAAAAATAAATAAAGAATTACAATATAATACAAAAAAATTGCTGTCAATTTTTTTAAACTAATTGAAAGCACTATTTTCGTATTTCTGTTGTATTTCTTTATTTTTTCCTGTAATTCTAAAACATTCCCCAGATATTGTTTTACAGTATGGCGTCCAGTGGGGTGGTTGTGAACATCTCCCGTAATGCTGGAAAAGTGAGTTGATTGTGTATAAACTGGCTAAAATTTGCGTCCATACGGAAATTTGTCCATTCCGTTATCGTATTAATGTACTTCCTATTTAAGTACAGAATTTGTGTAAGCTTACGATCATAAATATTGCAATGAATGTCAGATTGAGGTACGTATATATGAAATGTTGTGCGTCCGAAAGGATATATCGATACTGATTATCGGCATCAAATGTGCGTCTAACTTTCAATATTATAATCATTACCAGTAGATTATGTTACAGCTATAAGCGCAGTGGGTAAGGCTTTCGTCAAAAAGGTGCCACTTGGGGGAGGGGCATAAGCTTTTCATGAGGTGCACGAATAGACCCTAACAAATTACGGCAATAACAAAAATGTGGGGAACATTTTTTCTGTGGGGGGGGGGGGGGCTTCCCCGTGACCTCCCGTAGCGGTGGTAGCGCTCTTTTATTTTGTAGTGTTACCGTATCGGCGCGTGCACGGGCGGTTATAATTCTGTTAAACTTATCTCTCGGTACACATCACTCGTTCCTTTCTTGGGACATCCTTTTCATGGTAATAATCTGCATGCTTAAGGATCGATAACTAAATCTGTTTAACTGCTCAATTATGTGATTATCATTTTGTATGGTTTCCTAATTGGGTCCATTGTGAAAAAAGTTACATCACATCCTGTGTGGTTAGTGTCTAAATTTGGATGGGGGGTGCGGCGGGGTGGGCCCATTGGTTTCCACGATTTTATGATATAAGGGGCGCAGCTGTTGATCCCCATTTGGTATCAATGTACCACAACCTGATTTTTCCAACTTACTTGCAAACACAGAACCAATATGAAATTTGATATAGCATCTACGCCCTAATCTCATATTTGCTAATAATGAAACAATATATAGTCCTATTGATGGTGGCGATAACTGCATTTATGAATTTAACATACTCGTTTGATAGCCAACATTGTTAATGAGCCGATATTTAATTGTGGTCAACAAAAAAACAATGTTGCTCACATATTCCCGAATATTTTCAATGTGGTGTATAGACAATTTGTTCTCTTCTGATTTTAGCAACCCTCAAAAATGATTTGGCGACTCTCCATATATATGTTGGCGATATTAAAAGGCTAGTGACCCCCAGTATGAATATTCATACAATGGTATACACATACAATAATAACCTATGCAAGTGTACAGTGTTATACCGAATCAGTTATTTTGATATGAATCTTTGGGCCGCACTTCACTTGTAAGTCATGCAACATAATTCCACTCCGAACTGACCAAATTGGAGGGTGGTCTGTACACGTGACGAATTTGTTCAGTTCATTTTTTATTAATATGCGGACAAAGTTGCTGCAATAAATCGATCAATTGTTTTCATACAGTGGTGGGGCTACAGGTTTCGGTCATAGGGGGCGAGTGTGGCGATTTGGGCCATTGGCGTAGATCCATTTTCTGAAATGGGGGGGGGGGCCTGTGGTAAGGGGAGGTGGTTTCCCTTGAGACTTTTTTTTTATTGAGGGTGCCTAAATGCAAAATGGAGCTACGTGTGCATTCGGAGTAATTGTATAATCCAACTGTATAATGTAATGAAAACCTCCCATTATGTTCAAGGGCCACATATTACTTCATGTGAATTTGTTCGTTTATATATTCAAATTCGTTACACTGTTTGTTTCGTCATAAATACGAACCATAGCCTACACTGTAAAAATGTCTGTGCAAATACAGAAAAATAAATAAATAATTACAATATAATACAAAAAAGTGCTGTCAATTTTTTGAAACTAATTAACAGCACTATTTTTGCATTTCTGTTGTATTTCCTTATTTTTTCCTGTAATTCTACAACATTTCACAGACATTTTTTTACAGTATGTCGTCCAGTGGGGTGGTTGTGAACAGCTCCTGTAATGCTGGAAAAGTGAGTTGATTGTGTACAAACTGGCTAAAATTTGCGTCCATACGGAAATTTGTCCATTCCGTTAGCGTATTGTACTAATTTACTTCATATTTTAAAATAGGCCTATGAATACTGCCGAGTAAAGTAATGAATTTGGGTAAGCTTACGATCATAAATATTGCACACAATGTCAGATTGGGTTACGTATGAAATGTTGTGCGTCCGGAAGGATATATCGATACTGATTATGGGCATCAAATGTGCGTCCAACTTTCAATATTATAATTATCACCAGTAGATTATGTTACAGCTATAAGCGCAGTGGGTAAGGCTTTCGTCAAAAAGGTGCCACTCGGGGGAGGGGCATAAGCTTTTCATGAGGTGCACGAATAGACCCTAACAAATTACGGCAATAACAAAAATGTGGGGAACATTTTTTCTGTGGGGGGGGGGGGGGCTTCCCCGTGACCTCCCGTAGCGGTGGTAGCGCTCTTTTATTTTGTAGTGTTACCGTATCGGCGCGTGCACGGGCGGTTATAATTCTGTTAAACTTATCTCTCGGTACACATCACTCGTTCCTTTCTTGGGACATCCTTTTCATGGTAATAATCTGCATGCTTAAGGATCGATAACTAAATCTGTTTAACTGCTCAATTATGTGATTATCATTTTGTATGGTTTCCTAATTGGGTCCATTGTGAAAAAAGTTACATCACATCCTGTGTGGTTAGTGTCTAAATTTGGATGGGGGGTGCGGCGGGGTGGGCCCATTGGTTTCCACGATTTTATGATATAAGGGGCGCAGCTGTTGATCCCCATTTGGTATCAATGTACCACAACCTGATTTTTCCAACTTACTTGCAAACACAGAACCAATATGAAATTTGATATAGCATCTACGCCCTAATCTCATATTTGCTAATAATGAAACAATATATAGTCCTACTGATGGTGGCGATAACTACATTTATGAAATTAACCTACTTGTTTAATAGCCAACATTGTTAATGAGCCGATATTTAATTGTGGTCAACAAAAAACCAATGTTGCCCACATATTCCCGAATATTTTCTATGTGGTTTATATGTAGCCTACCAGACTGTTATGGCATTGTTGTTCAAACTTATTTGCTAAGTAAATGTTCACCTCAGTCATATTGGCAACCATAGAAGTGGCTGTCCCGTCACTTGGTGAACGTGATAACCAAGCCCCCCCCCCCACTCTTGATAATTTTGTGAATAACTGAGAGGGCCCTATCCTCCTGGATCTATCAATATGTCCCCACGAAGCTCTATAGGCTTTAAAACATGCACGCAAAAACCGAAACCACGCACGTCGGCGAGTCATTAACAGTATGGACAATTTGTTCTTTTCTGATTTTAGCAACCCTCAAAAATGATTTTGCGACTCACCAGATATATATTGGCGATATTAAAAGGCTAGTGACCCCCAGTATGATTTTTAATGCCATAGTCTACACATAAAATATTAACATATGCAAGTGTACGGTGTTATACGGAATCCGTTATTTTGATATGAATCTTTGTGCCCCACTTCACTTGCAGTCATGCAACAGAATTCCTTTCCGAACTGACCAAATTGGAGGGGTGGTCTAGACACGTTACGAATTTGTTCAGTTCATTTTTGTGTTCATATTTCGGATGAAACCGTCGATTCTGTTAAAACGCGAGTCATTTTCTCATTGTTGCCATCGTAACAACAGGGAAATATGATATTGCCTAATACCCAGTATAAAAACAATTTTCATACACCTCGGGTAGGCTATAGTAATCTGATGTTTAAAGTAATTTCCGACAACTGTAAAAGTATATTTTGGTGTGCCTTTCGAAACTGGAGCAGAAAAAAGTACAGAATAAATTAACAGTTTGTTTCCCCTATTCAAAATAATAAGAAATGTTGGTACTGTACTATGAAGGCTACCGTAGTAGTAAGCTAGTGAAAATTAGATAGATACCTCAGTCTCTATTTGATTTTCACTAGCAATTACTACTACGGTAGCCAGGGTACCGATTTCGTGGTAAAAATCACTTCTCTCTAATGTTACCGCCTAACAATAGCACAACCTATTGAGAGCCTGTTAACAGAACCAACTTGTGAGAATCATTGATTCTATCCATGCCCCACCAAGGGTTAAGACTAATCAGAAAGAAATAAGAAATCGGATTATTGTAGCAATTGTTCTCGGATTATAATTAACGCCACGATTAGCAGTAGCCACACGGACAGAATTAGGCGAAATGCAAGGTTCACCAACGACGGTTGCATTAAGCGAGTGTGTGGGGGGGGGGGGGGGGGGGG
>JAODUJ010070537.1:0-11854 GCA_027564615.1 Psolus chitonoides | reverse complement strand
AGAGTTTCTGCCATCTTAATAATGAGGGTGGTTCCGATTGGGGCTGACTGGTTCGCGTGTGAAAAGGCCCCATATTTTATGGCGTGGGGTGTGTCCTGTTTTGTTCCAGAAGTACCGGGGTCATACAAGTTATTGGAGCTAAAGCCAGTAGGCCCATGTGTGTATCATTCTTCAATTATTTTTTCCACTTTGGTAATGCAGATTACATACCTATCATTCTAGGTTATCGCGCTATATGAGTTGAAAAGTAGATTTTGAACAAATCATTGTGCGAACAGCTCACAAAAGAAGTTGGCCTATGGGGTATAATTCCAACCATGATACATATCAAAATTATATGCTGATGAAAGGGTTTCCTGCTTCGAAACTTGGATAAAACTTCTCAATTCTGTTCCTCTCGATATCATGAACTTTCAAACAGATATTTTTGTTTAATGTCAGATAAAAGTTTTCCAACTCAGATTGGCCCTTTAAATAATATTATCTTTGTTATTTGGTCCCCTGTCTGACTCCACTTTCCCCAACTTAGTTTCATTTTTTTTCAAATCCCCCCGACTGAGCAACAGAGATGGTGGCAGGCACGTAGTCAGGGGAGGGGGTGGCAGGAGGGTGCTCCTAATTTTGTTCGCCCCCTTGAAAAGTGTCGAACAACGATAAAAACATAACCAAATGTTTATTTCGCTTCGCACCCGAAACATATTGGGTCCATCTGAATATGTTTGCTCCCCCCTTGGATACATGGTCTGGCTACGGGTTCACAGGGACCCCGGATGGGGGGGGGGGGCTGCGGGGGCTTTATCCCCCCGCACTCCTTCTGCCATGGGCATTTGGGGCGCCTCAAACTGGGATTTGGGCCGCCTTAAATTATGTTATTTTCTTGAACATATTGGGCCGCTTCAATATTTACCCCCCCCCCACTTCAAAATCGGTTCCGCAGTCCCTGTTCTGTGTGGGGGCGAAGGCTCCTCCATATCCCATTTGCGCACGCCACTGCCCGTCATCATTGTAAAACGTGACCAGCTAGTATAATTGCAACAATGTTTCAGCCTAGGTCTTCTCACTGCTCTCTATACCATACATTGTAATATGTGCTACACCACCTCACTAAATAATGTTGTACTCCCGTGGTTGTACTATATAACTGGGACCATGAATTCTCAAAGCGAAATTTGACAGATTTATATATTCAGTGGCATAGGTCACAAAGTACAATAACACCGCACATATAACCTCGTAGAACTATTACAGTTATGAGATTATGCAGCTGTTATCTTATCCAGGCCAATGTTTAGGATTGTATTGCTTGACAGGTGAATTGCCTGTAGAATGTCTGATTTATGACCACTACCCTAATGATTGTTGTAGGGAGATATTGGATTTTGGAATAGCGTTCCTTTCTCTTTCAAATAATGTTCATATTTCGTCAAAAATTAACTGATTTTTACGGGGAAAAGACTAATTTCCATCTACGAACGATCTACGAACTGTTTTTCTTAGGTAAAATGAGTTTCCTTGTTGAAGAAATAAATTTCAACTCCAGTTATGAAAAGCTCAGGAAACTTGATAGTTGAGGTCACGAATGAAAGGTCAAAAGGGTTTTCCTAAGCGATAGGAATGTAAGCCGTCCTGACTGGGCGCGCCCGGTTAGAACGGTCAGTTTTTTGTGGTTACACATCTGTAATGTCTGAATCAGTGTCATGTCGCTTGTCTAAATACAAAAACGTTCGATCAGGAAGGGCTACAGTGCGCAGTCTCTGCGCATTTATGTGAAAAAACACATCACCGCTACACATACATCTGTATTTCATTTACATCATTTTCACCAGTAACACGTGGCGGTCACACCGGTCGTACATGTCCGACGTAAAACGCTCGACCATACAAGGCGTTACTACAAAGTCTTTGAAGCATTTGTATCTTTTTGTATCTCACCGAGTTTTGAAGAGCGTGTTTAACAGTTGAAAAAATGACCCCTAGTAGTAGGCCTACACATGTGACGGTCCGTTCGGTTTAGTGTTAGAATTTGGCCTAATTTTGGCCAGGCTCGTAACCAGAGTAACAGGCTGGGGGACACATTACCGTAGTGTACAGTGATCGCCGTCCTGGGGGAGGGGTCTGAATTATTTGGCTCATGACAGTGGCTTAGATGCCAAATGCTGTACGGGCCTGATTTTGACCCAATTTCAATTCCAATTTGGCCGATTTGGCCGGAAAAAAAGTTAACGATTTGGCCGTAAAGTACTGATTTAATCTGGCAGCCCTGGTGTGAACCACGGCTAAGCGCGCCCGCGCTAACTGGCAACCCCGTTATTCACGCCCTGGTTCCGAACATGCTGTATGATGGCTGTGGATTTTCATGAAATTCGTGTTGACGAATGTGTTATTGTACTATATTTGATAGCGTTTTTGTGACTGTAGAGGAGTCTGCGGGCATGTTTGTGGGCATATGGTGATAATTTTCCTGTGTCATTTCTGGGTTTGTTTTGGCCGTTTGCCCGTGTTTGTAACGTTTGCGTCCATAGCCGAATGAGTATCTGAATATAGTAGTCGGTAAGGTATCTAGTGGAACATTGAAGAAAAATTGTATCCAAACTCCAAAAAGACATGCCGCGATTTATTGCAAAAAGTTGATCTCGTGGAGTGCGGACGTAACGGCGTATTGATTTTTGTACCTTGGCCCGTGTTGACTTGTGCGTTGGCCCCAGGTGATTTGTACGTTGGACCGTGTTAAACGAGTAACTGTGTTTCGGTAGGCCCAGCGGGGTTGCTTAATCCGACACTTGATCCGGTAATCCTAAAGAGCCTCAAGAGATGCTAAGGGTTCATTCAAGGGCGTCAGCAGCTTCGAAAAAGTGGGGAGAGGGGGGGGGGGGAAGGACATTACGATTTACTATCTATGCGAAGCGCCACCATAGCTGGCACGTAGCGTACCACAATTTTGTTTGCCCCTGAAGGCCACTAGATTGCAGGAAATGGCATTCCCCGGGCCGTTTGCTAAGCATTCAAACTACCCCTATATTGTGATCTCATGTGTGACATAGTACTCCATCAATGCTCTCATCAAAATAAGGCCATGGGAATTCACTGAACTGAACCATCGTTGTTGGAACCTAAGGGTCCGGTTGGCAAGCTTTTGTATCGGGATGCAACCGGCAGGAGGTTGGAATGGTTCATCTGGAACTGGAAGTGGTGGAAAATCGTGCTGTTCATCATTAGAACATTGACTTTTCGGGGAGATGGTTCATCTGGAACTGGAAGTGATGGAAAATCGTGCTGTTCATCATTAGAACATTGACTTTTCGGGGAGCTGTGCTCCTCTTCCGCTGAGCTTGGGGCTCCACCCGTAGCAGATGGAGTTGATGGACTCTCTGAATCAAGTCTGTTTTGTGGAGAAATATTTTCTGATATCCATTCTGTGAGGGAAAAGAACAAAAGGAAAAGCTAGTCGGACTATGATATAGCGCCCGCCGCCCAGTGCATCCAAACATCCTTGAGACGTACATGAGAAATGCCTGATTTGGTGCAGTTCCAATATTCCAACGGTCTAAATTGGTGCGTTTCCAAGGGCGCAACCACCAGGGAGGAGTGAAATAACCCATAATAAATGTCCAAGAAGAAAATTATCAGTGGATTTTATGTTGTTTCACTTGTTTGTCTCAGTTAAGTTACAATTTGTTGAAAAAAACTTACGAACTAATATTTTGGGGGATATCAATAAATTGGACACCGTAACTAACGTTAAACAAATAATGTCATGTATTTGTCAGTTTTTCTAGAATCACAAAATCAATGTTAATGAGCCACTTCCTAATACAAGTTTTACAAATGCACAGCCACAACAGGTCATATTTTGGTTGACTCCTAAAACTGAATGAGTAGTCCTCAATCACATGTTTACGTTAGTATATATTGGTGAACAAGCAAGTTTAAATTAAATTATGACTGTTTGGTTACAGCCACATTACATTGACAATTTCTACTTCATTTTCACACTAGCAAACACTAGTGAAGGTTAAGTACAGTGCCTAAAAACCTTTTTTTAACGTCAGTTACATAAAAAACGAAGACACGAAAATTATTAAAATCCTATGCATTTGTCCTCTGGATAGTTGGTATTGACCAGTACACAACATGACATGAATATGTTTTTAGTTTATATATACAGATGCAGAGATGGAATTGTCAAAGTTTATTGACACATCATGGATGAGAGCGACACAGGCAGACAGCACAGTCTTTTGGAACAGCTTTGAATGGGCAGATAATGGCTGATGATGATGATACAGAACAATGTTGTGATTGTTGTCCCTAATATATCTCAACATAGATTCACTTATTGTGGAATATAATTTCAAAACGATAGTATAAGCAATAGTAAATTGTAATGGACTTTTGTCTAGTATATCAAACTGCATTATACATTATGCAACGAGGAATCCATATTGAGGATTACACGCCACATCCCACTATCTACTTTAGGGTTATTTGGGCATTTGCCTGCTGCATGCACGTTTTTTAAGTATTCGTCGGAGAATGTGTATTGATTGCCAGCTCTCTGAGCTCTCTGGTTGCGAAAAGATGGAGCATGAACCATGCAGAGTATGTCATCTCGAGGGTGAGTGAAGAGTTGCTCTTGCTCTAGGAAGCTGTGAAACCCTTCTTGATGCCTGTGCATAAACGTCACTACATAGTCTTCGTTCACTTTGTCCATAACCTGCAGGCAAACATAATATACTAGTCAACAGTGAATTGTGTCCTGTATTGAAAAAAAGAGACGAGTATTCTCTTGAAATCGTATTTTGAAACAAATTGTGAATTGTGTCCTGCATTGAAAAAAAGAGACGAGTACTCTCTTGAAATTGTATTTTGAAAAAAATACTCTGTTATGTAGGCTATTCATCATTTCAGTCATATTTTGAATTAAATTATAGCTTATGAATGTACATTGCAAAACTTGGCCAATTACCTACCATTGCCATGTCAACTACTGTAAGATTTGACGATGAACCCTTCCGCTGGGAAACTGAGATTTTAACAGCAACGTAGTCACCAGTGGCAACCTCCCTGTAACCAAAACAACAAATGCTTCAATATTGTAGGCGTGGTAGGGACTATATCTAAATACATTCTCTGGAATTTATTTCCATGGCAGATAGTGAAAAACACATTGGAATTTATTACTTACTTCTCTACTGGCAAATTGGGTTGCTTATCCAATTGAACATCTTGTTCCATTTCCTCGGGCTGTCACACATCTCTCTCCCCGTCCATCATCATGTCTGAAGCGATGTTATTTGTGTCCTGACATTCAAGCTGTTGTTGTGCCCTATTCAGATACAAATATGGATATGTTAATCCTGAAGTAATGTAGTCTTTTGTGAAAATGCCCAATTGCATTTTTCATCATGAATGTTGCTGAAAAACTTATTTTCACAGTCATATTTGAAAGCAGTAATACAAATTGTAAAAAGAAAAACATATTATTACTATGCTACAGCATGTTTAGACAACACTTGCTTGATACCCTTCATGGCAAGTTATTTGTGTCAAATAGTGACATACATCTTATAGTTGATTACTTCTCTACTGGCAGGTTGGGCTGCCTATCCAATTGAACATGTTGTTCTTGACCATCAGGCTGTGACACTGCTCCCCCCGTCATCACATCTGATGCATTGTCACCGGCGTCTTCACATGCAGGCTGATGTTGGGCCCTATGCAGAGAAAATTATTTCAAATTGATTTGTAATATAAAGTGTTATAGCGTAATGTTTGACACTTTGTAGTATTGCATTCTTAGTTATCTAGAAAAAGGCCGAAAATAAAGGCCACACATATTTACTAATCGATGCATTGGTATTTTACTCCTACTCAAACCAAGTATGAACAACGATGCAGACATGTTTTTCTATAAGACAAAGAACTTCACAAGGTGTGGTATGTAACGAAATGGTCCTCAACATCAGAAATGAAACACCATTACAAGGTAAGTCAGAATTGTCAATTATTATTTTCCAGACACTGGTTCTTTAATATCCAAGCATGTTTAAAGAAAAAAATCTGATTACTTCCAATACCTTGCATTGTCAGGACTATCCACTGGTACCTCTATAATGTTGTTGTGTCCTGCCTGGTCAGCGCTGCCATCGGTGATCAGTGCAACATTTGCATTCAGATGTTGTTTCTTCCCGAGGAAGGAAATTTTCCATTTCCCTGTTAAGTCAAGGTAATCGCACTCCAGTTGTGCAGGAAATACAAAAGCAGCTACGCTCCCGGGATGATACGCTGTCATGCTGCACATACACAATGTACCTGTTGTGCACCATCCAGAGGCTTAACGTCTACTCGTTCTTGTCGCTCTCTGTCAATTTCACCATTTTTCACGAAGATGAAGTTTCTCTTTTCATGAACATGTTCATTGTTCACTTTCGGACGGGTGAGATTATCCATTCCGAAGCAGAAGAGAGCATGTGCATTGTTAACTTCAACTTGGTGGGCATTGACCGCGAGAGTGGCTTGCTTTTTCAGGACTCCAATTTCTCTGTCACACGGGCCTTTCCCGTGTCTACTGCCGAAGAAATGTTTCTCAGTTAGGAAACCAAAATCAGTTAGAGAAAAGGAGGCATCAGCAAAATTGGCTTTGCTTTTGTATTGGGTTGGCGCACCATCTGTAAACTGTATCAGTTTACCAATTTGAATTCCCTTTCCCTCTAGTAATTGCTCCTTTGGTGAAATGATGTACCCCATGGTAGCAGTGCTTTAAGTCATCACTGATGAAGAAAATGGAATCGGTCACCATTTTTGTACAATCTGCTTCCTCCCACACCTGTATGAGGCCACAACTGGATGGACGGTTGCTTACCGATTATTTCAATGTGCCCCTTCGTTTTACTTCCTGCCATTTACACGCATAGTTCTCTGCATAATCCATGCAGAACACAACCCAGTTGGCAGGGACATTTGTTGATATAATATCATACTGTCGCCACTGCCAACTGGCATTGAAGAGGTGCTTAGCAAACGGGATCATCTCTCTTCAACTCGTTGCTACGAGGCATTAGTCTTGGGGACCTTAGTCATTCGTTCACTCTTCAGCTTCTTCGCCTTGTTTTTCGGAAATAACCACTGTTCATTTTCCTAGATGCTGAGAGAAGAGAGGTGGTATCAACCCGATTATCACCACTACAGCACAGCCGTGTCGAACCTAAGAAATGAACCTATTTTCAATGAGTAATTGCTTCACATTAGAATGAAATCGTCAACAACAACAGCACAGCTTTTCGACGAAACCAGGAATTGCAAAAAACATCAACATCTGCAGAACAGTTATTTGAAGTGCAAGCAAAACACGAGTGGGATTTAATCAGAACCAGGCCTATTTTATGCAAGCGGAACAGTCAAACCTCTGGACCAATCTACCATGCTGTGGTGGCGCTAGACTTGAAATCTGATGAGGCAGGTTAATGGGGGAACCAACATTTTGGGGGCTGTAATGTAATGCTAATAATGCAGGGAAAGGGTTTCCACCTCTTAACCAAGTCGTGAAAAATATGAAAATCCATTTTGTTTTGAGCCATGATAGGCAGTCGCTATCTTTTTTGACAGATAAGTGCTGTGTGCCCTAGGTGTTCTTTCTACATGGAATGCAAATTTCAGTTCAATCCCTCCCCCAAACAAAGGCTATAGACCCTGAGCGACCCATGAAATGTTCACGCCATCTTTATTACTTTATGCCCAAGAACAACCAGTTCTGGAAGATATAGGGGAGATGCCAGGGGGAGATCGGAGGTAGAAAGAGCTGTTGTTTTGCAGTTTCGTGTGTGAACACTGCATTGTAGCTCCGCAATTTTAAATACCATCGTCCGGAAGAGATATGGCCAGTTTGTATTTTTTTTGGAGGTGGTAGGTGGAATTTGGAGAGTAACATTGGGCGAGATGCTGCAATGACTGGATATCGTTCGAGCAGTCAGTCTCGTTCCATTTTTGATTCCTCGCTAGAGGCAAAAGGAATCTATGCAGTCATGCTTGTATGTGTGTGTGTTCGTGACACTGCTTGTAAACACGATAACTGAACGATGCAAGGTTGTATCCTTTTCATACTTAACCATGGTGAGTACATGGTCCCCATTGTTTTGGTGGAGGTCAAAGGTCATCTGGGGTCAATAGAGGTCAAACACTGAAAACCTTGTAAACACCAGAACTTGACAATGAAATCTTCAATTGAGCTCATAATTGGTGTATATGCCCATCATGGTGAGTACATGATCCCTGATGTTTTTGGTAGAGGTCTGAGTTTATTGAGAAATTGAGGTATTTTTGGTACTTTTTGCTTGTAAACACGCAACACGCAAGGTCGATCATGCCTGGTCCGTCCGTTCAAGTTCAAATTTAGTGTGTAGCTTTCTCGTGATGAGTACAAGAACCCTATTGATTTTGGTAAAGGTCTGAGTTCTTTTTTGGTGAAAAATGAAAATGTTGTGGAATTTGAGTATTTTTTGTACTTTTAGCTCGTAAACACACGAAACCGAGGTCTGAGTTTAACATAGAACAAACTCTGAACACCTTGTAAACACGCCAAGTCGACCATACCTGGTCCGATCATGTTCACATTTGGTGTGTAGCTTTCTCATGATGAGTACAAGAATCCTAATGATTTTGGTGGAGGTCTGAGTTCATTTTTATTCGAAAATGGAGATTTTGCTTGTAAACACGCTAAATCGACCATGCCCGGTTGGATCAAGTTCATACTTGGTATGTTTGTTTCCCGTAATGAGTACATGATCCCTATTGTTTGTGGGAGACGTCATAGGTCATCTGAGGTCAAACTCTGAAACCTTGTACACATGCTAAGTCGACCATGCCTGGTCCGATCAAGTTCAAATTTGGTGTGCAGCTTTCTCATGATGAGTAGTTGGTGGAGGTTTGAGCTCTTTTTGGTCGAATGTGGAATTTTTGTAAAATGTAGGTATTTTTGGTACTTTCGCTTGTACTTTCGACAGTCACGGTTCATGCAGACATGATACAGAAATGGGGATAAGACGTCATACACCCCACATATAAATCTGTGTGACTACATAGTGATCTTCACAGAATTACTGGGCAGATACGAGTCACGGTTCATACAGTACATGACACAAATGGGGATAAGACATCACACACCCCACATATAAATCTGTGTGCCTACATAGTGGTCCTCACAGAATTACTGGGGGCAGATGCGGCAGTCACGGTTCTTACAGAAAACGATACAGGAATGGGATGATACATTCACAGTAGCACTTGCATGCGATGTATAATAGTTTCAGGCTTCTATGCAGTGCATGCTAGTGACTGGCTGATATTTACAGGCGTATGATCGGAAGCCATTTCGGAAGCTGACATAATATTTTTTTTCCTCGTCGGAACCCAAAACCTATGCATGCAATAGTGTTGACTTGAAACCAAAGCTGACTATGAATAGTATTCCGAATAGAGATTTATCTCAGGCATTACTAACCATAGTGCACGTGTATAGCGATGATATATGAACATGTAATGTGTCTACTGAAATAATCGGTATCGGAATCAAAACGAATATGAAAATATGGACCATACATATTCTTTAGGAACATCTAATTTTCATATTGCAAGCCATAGGATTTCAGATATGTCCTGGTAACCTTTTTTTCGGGTTATGTGCTTTTTGATCATCATGGTAACCAGTCAGAACACATTTTTAGGCTTTTTGAAAAAAAAATCAATTACCAGTCAGAACACATTTTTAGGCTTTTTGAAGAAAAAAAAAATTAGGGAGCAATAGGATAAGTAGTTGTGGATATTTCTCAATCAGGACCCGATTGGTAAAATATAAATCGTTTGGACTATAATTGTTAGGAACCAATGTTAAAAAGTAGTCTTTTACTGGCTATTTTACTCTACTTGTGTCTTAAGCAGTATTCATCCATACTTGGTAATAAATTTCGAATGTGATTGGTCCATTATGATCAGCTGACCGTCGGTTATCCTATGGATTAACCACGGCTAGATGGATAAACCACGGTAAATCACTGGCGGATGAACATTTTTACGACTGATCTAGCGAGTACACCGACTGACATAGTATTATTCAACTATATGCATGGAATTATCCTGTTATAACATTCCAGGTGACTGAGAGTTATTCTTTTCTACATGGGAGTAATATTCTGGAAGTTAAAGTTGGTACTGTAACATATAGGCCTAATTATTAAACATTTATCTTACCTTTTATTGGAAATATCAGTACGGATGTGTTAGTGTACGAACAGCCACATAAACGACAGCTAAACGATGGGCTGAACATATATAAATGTTAGCGTTTGTTCTCGAAAAGATCCTTTCCATACAGAATAAACATGTCATCTATTTCAAGGAAGCATTTCTTTCTTTTTAACCTATCGTTCCAGAAGACCGTGAAGTAATATTATTCCAACTCACCTAGGCCTACATGTCACATACAACTCCCTGTAGACAGGTTGTACGTTTGACGTGTACGCACACGGAGACATGGGCCACGCACGTCAGCCGCTGGGCATACATGAACACACACAAAATGACACACTACTAGCATGAGCGTTTCACTCCAGCTGCGTGAGCGTTTCAATCAAGTAATGTTGTATATGCTGGAGCGAAAAATGCGACATAACGCGTACGCGCATATGTCGGACCAAATATGGGGATATGTGCCGCGTGCAGTGCACGATAGTTGTAGCTGCGCGAGATGCAGGAGTAGTTCCAAAGTGCGTATTGTTTGGTTCAAATATTGTTGCTGTGGACACCTAGTTAGGATAACCCCTATGAAAAGTGCAATAGTGCAACATCGCTCTAAAGTTGATGTTACACTTACGCTTTACAAATTTCAAAACAATTTTTAATACTTCATCCTGCACATGTGCATTCGTTTTGAAGTTGTTTTAACAGGGGTAACTTCTTTTGAAATATTCTGGTAAAATCTTGACTAAGTCTTGGAGTTTTCAATGCGTAAATCGCATTATATGAATCAACGGGATTAATCAACGGTCTATCGTGCATTATCCACAGTATAATCGGATGCACGCGGGCGTTGATTACCCATTGTTGCCATTGCCATTGTCATGTTCGCTCGCGTGAAATCCGGTGACCTGCCTATCTATGTTTATTATGTAAACCATCATGTTTCAGGGGTACATTTGACTGACCCCCCCTCCCCAACAACCAGAAAGCGAAAAGGCTTAGTAATTCCTTGATTGTACTGAAAACCAAGAAGGTTTTGTGATTACTTGCCTCTTTGAAGTGCAGTTTTCCAGTCTAGTATGACCATTATTAATTTATTACAAGTGACCTTTGACCCGAAATCTCAGACCATCACCGGTGGCCCACCACCCAAAGTTCATTCCGTCCGAGTTTTGTCAAAATGCGTCGAGGCATGTGTACATGGGAACAGTTTACCTACATATTGTTGACAGAGAATGATAGATGCTCCCGGATCACAAGCCCTCACACCAGCTACTAGCAGCTGGTATGACCAGTAGCTGGTATGAGCTGAACATTATAGTGATCGTTTGAAGTAGCGATGACTTTAATGTGATCCACGGTAAGAAGTTGATCCGCACTAAGAATGTTGGGAACATCCTAGCTTTATGAACTCCCCTCGAGGAGACCTATCCAAAGGTGGCACTTTCGAACCATGACGTCACTAGAGGTCAAAGGTCAAATTTGATAGAAACGTCATACGAGGTTCTAATTCAGCTTTTTGAGCATGCATGCTGGTATGAGCTGAGCTTGTAATTACATTTTCTCAGCAGTACCATGGTGGATTGATGTCATAACTAGTACGAAGGCCCCCCCCCCCCCACAG
>JAODUJ010070427.1:0-11855 GCA_027564615.1 Psolus chitonoides | reverse complement strand
AAGAAACAGGTTTCTTCCAGTTTCTTCCACGTCCCCGGAAGAAATAGGTTTCTTCCGGAAGAAACCGAACCCTGCCTTCAAATACAAGTACACAGTGATCATTTGCTGTACTATGTTTTGACCAGTGTGATAGCCAGCGACCCGACCCGTGCAGGCCGTGACTGAACAGCCAGTTTCGAAAAAATCACAGGCGTTCATGTGCGTGTGCTCCACACATCAGTGGCGTAGCCAAAGAGGGGTCAGAGTATGCCCCCTGCACATATTTTTTGGGGGATAACATGGGGACAATGGCAAAGAAAATTCTTGCTTTTTTGGCTGTTTTTTAATACTGAACCCAATGGGGATGGAAATTTGGTTTTCCTTCTAAAATGGGGACATAAATTTTGTTTTCCCCCTCACACCACAAAGGCTAGCTACACAACTGTCACACATAACTTTGGGATACTTGAAGGCTGCATGGCCACTTTTGAGATTTGCACTCCAAATCCTAACACCCTGGTTTTGACCAATGGCCAATTTAATGGATAGGTTAGAAGACCATGGAAGTAGTTCCGAAGTGAGCATCTACAAGATAATGTCTCAAAATATACAACATAAACCTCTAACCTTCACAAACAGTCCTACCACATTAAAACTAGTAGGCCAACAGACTATAATACCCAAACCATATCATAACAAGTCTGAATAACCCAAGAAGCCAATTTATATTTGTTTAGGCATCATCATGATTTTCAACCGCAATCCCAGCAGGCAGCAGGTACTTCCTTCCCCTCAAGGGTCAGGCTCCCATTGTCATTGCTCCCATGTCCCTGGTCTGACACCAGTCTACCACAGCATGGGGGACTTCATGGGTCCTACAGGCAAACCACCTACACCAAGCAAGACATGTCAAATTACCAGTCTCCATTGGGCATAAATAGTGATACCGAATACCAAAAGGGCATAGTATTAAAGGAACATCATTACAATATCTCTGAACACAATGACTTTGACAATTGAATGTCATGGAATTAAACTACAATTAAAATTATTCTAGATACTTTGTAGGATGAATTTATCACCAACGAAATCATCCTTAAAATGACAAACGTATTAATCCAAACGTCCAAACGACAAATGTCAGAAAAGTTGAAAATCCTGGAGTACAAAAAGTTCAGGCCACGATGTATGAACTGTGCAATGCGAACAGGATCTCACATTACATCGAACGAAATTACGAAAAATACCCAATTTAGCAACATCGGTGTGTGAGAGAAGTGGGTGGTGGAAGGAGCTATTTTGTTGCTGATCTGTTGATATGTTCCCTTGACCGAGTTTGACCGAAAGTAACACACAATCTTGCCCAGTTGGGCATAGGCCATCATGCCTATGCCCGAAAAGAAAAAAAAATTGTGCCACCAATTATGTTGTGTTATTGTAACAGTGTGTAAAACACACTGGACTAGACAGCCGGTTAATGATTCACTGGGTTTCATAATGCCAGCCATAGCAGATCATTAAATGACTAATATGACCCATCATAACAGCGATATGAATAACACTCCAACCCAAGCCTATTTAGTTCATGATTAACCAACATGGCAAATTCAAGCTACAGTAGGGAATGAGATTTCTTTATTTGGACAATGTGTCATTAAGTAAAGACCACTTGGACGTGGCAGATAAAGGCCAAAGCTTTAAAGTTTCGAAATGATGTTGGTCAACACAAGCACTTTCAAATTTAAGGTTCTATCAAATGAATGGCAAGTCCGGCACTGTACTGAGCACAATAAAATTTCCCAGAACAGAAGCAGTGTTGAATATATAAATGCTACAAATACTATTTGATTATGTTCATGAGGGGGGGGGGACTTTTGAAATATAATGCACCCCTCCACCCCCACAAAAACATGCCCAGGCACAAAAAATGACCAACTAGAAACAGTTGTTTGCTTTTGAGATTCAAACATGATCAAATGTTGGTCCTATTACTGAACCAAGTACTTACCGTAAATGTTCCTCACACCTACAATTCCGAGAAAACTGGAGGATTATTTTGCAATGAATTCTAGATCCAATTCAACCTATTACATGCACTGCACCTCCAAGTACAGAAAACAGCACAAGCTGTGAAGATCCTTCATTTCCAAAACGGTCCTTTTCATTTGACATAAAGCAGCATGCTACGTATATTTTGGCGTAAAACCTTTACTTGCGCAAAATTATAAAACTGTCAATCTCAGAGATAACCATCCCCTTGCACATTCTCTTCAAAGATTCAACTCTGACAGTGAAAAAATATGGATACATATCGAAGACCCTTTGTCTTCTCCCTGTCAGAATATGAATGTGATTCGTCATCCCCTGGAGCTCAAATAACATTTCTAGGATTAATTTGCATAATTTTAGCAGCAAGTTGGCCAGAGGCGATTAACCCCACAGAAGGCTCAGTTAGCGATACAGTGAAACCTGACACAAAACCAACAACTTGTCCCTAATCTAGGGGAGCGATTTGCGGAATGCCAAAGTTGTCGCTAATGAGCGCTAAAAGCATAATTACGAAGACTTGGGGAGTGCTTGTGACTAGATAAACAGTTACACATTGATGGAGAAGTTGCATGCGAGAAAAATACAGATTCATCAAAAACAGACGTTAAAATATGGAAATTGAGTTTTAAAGTCCCATTCATTGATAGATATGTTGTTTCAAAGTCAAATGACCTCTTTCACATATATTGCATTATTTAGGAATATTAGGTTTTCAGAAAAAGAAATCTTCATGGAAGTGAACAAATGTTTCCTATGTCATGGAATTAAACTACAATTAAAATTATTCTAGATTCTTTGGAGAATGAATTTATCGGTTTAAAAAAATGAATACCGTATTAATTGCAATAAACGACCCCTTGAATGAACGCCGCCCCCCCACATTTTATCTTCCGTGAAACGAATACTGCATGCGCGTGAAAACTTCTGAAGCGTTAACGACACCAAACAGCATCACTTTGTACTGAAAAAGGCTACCGCTGGAGCGCTAACGACACCAAACGGCATCACTTTAAACTGAAAAAGGCCTTCATGTGTTGGGAATGCCATTATGACCACGTTTTTAGTGCATTTTCTGTCAGTTCTTTAGCTGCGGCCAATTTGCGTTTATCGTCCCTTAATAAACGCCCCCTTTTTTAAAAATGTCACACCCCCGGGGGCGTCTAATGCAATAAATACGGTAATTATAATTTGTGAGTAGCCTTGGAACTCTTCTTTTTCTATGCCTTCTGTCCCCTTCAACAGGAGCCCCTAAAATGCAAAATATGCCACTGGAGCCCTGGCTAAGACCTACTGTATACAGGAGGTGACCATAATCATTTCTTATTTTCATCAGTTGGTTTTAGAATCTTCCACTGGAAATAGCAGTTTTACACAGTAGGAGGTTAATGCATGCTTTTGAGATGGAAGCAACCCACTACCCGAAATTCAGTTCCTAATGTGCCATTGCACTGGCAATGTAAACTGATGAGTGCATTTACACTAAACAATATGGGGGGCTGGATTAAGACATTTGTTCTCAGATAGCCAGCCCCCCCCCCCAGGGTGAGCTGTTTGTTTTCATATAGCTCACCCCCCCTCTTCATGTCAGGTCAGGAGACGAGAGTGAAGCATAAATTATTACCGGTAGGCCTATTGCAAACCATTGTAGGATGGAACCCAACAATTCTGAATCACTCTATGCCACAAAATGTTATCTTTAGACACTACCCATGTGGAGAGAACATGTTGGTGATTACACCTCACCAAATGACCCTCAAAATTAAATTTCAGGGAAGTCATAAATATGATACCCACAGGTGCATAGAGATGGGAGGTCCATGTGATTCACCTGTCATCTCTGACAAAAAGAAACAGTTCTGCCAACCATTATTATTAACATTTCTTTCAGTTCAAAGAAGAATTGATGGAACACCTTACCTTGCACTATTTGGGACACCACAGAATAAATCAAGTCCAATGGACACCAAGAACACAATATCACCTGTAGTGATGGATCCAGGGGTGGCACAGGGGCAGTGACATAGTCAGAGGGGGGGGGGCAGGGGGGCAGAGTGCCAACCTATACATTTTCAAGGACAAAATGGTGACAATGGCAAGAAAAAATGATTTTTTGGCTATTTATTCAATGCTGAACCATAAAATGGAGATGGAAATTTTGTTTCGCCCCCTAAAATGGTGACAGACATTTTGTTTTCCTCCTCACACTGAAAAGCTGGCTACACTGCACAGGGGTTGTTCACTCTACACCCCCTAGAATATTCAAATCAATGGCAGTTTTGGAGATATCCCATGATTTGCCCTGCGTAAATTGGGCCTAAAATGGTATTTGAACACAAGCCCACATCATTCCCCCTCCCCCACATTCATTTCTGGATCTGCCACTGACAAGTATAAAATATTGTTTCTTTGGAGGTAATAAGCTTTCCAGCAGCATCATTTGGTAATTTGGCAAAGACTCTATCAGTGAGAGGGGTTTAATATTGATTCCTGGTTTACAAAACAAACAGATTTTAAAGGGGCAGCTGTGTGGCCCCTTATAAATCAAGTTGTAATGTACACCTATTTTTTTTCAGAGCAAAAATGTATAGTGTTACTATTTTATTGACATCCAAGGAGAGTGAGGGTACACTTTTCACAGGGTAAATATCCCTAAAAGACCCCCTCTCCCACTCCCCCGTACCATACCACCCTTTCCCTAGTTATCACTCACCAGACAATGGATTGTCCAGTTGTGAAGCCCGTGTTTTGTTTGTAGTGGTGTAGGATCCGTTCTTCGCAGAACAGCAACGAGGGATGCTCCTTTAATGTGCTTTGAGGTAGGACGGGTAGTTTCTTTAAAGTTTCTCTGGCTTGTTTATCACTGTTGAGAAGAAAAGATCATATTATACTCCATCATGAGTCTGTATTATTACAATAACAATCCGATTAATCTGAGTTAGGCCTACAACAAATATGCCATCTTTACACTTGTAAAGGAGTGAGGATCATCTCTATCCTGTTTAAATGGACTCACAGCCTGACACACAGGCTATCAAATTTGAAGTTTTCAATCATGTATGACTCCAGTAATATAAATGTGTTATTATTTCAACATTTGAGTTTTTTGCAGCCATCAAAAAGAGCTTTTGGAACTTTGCTTTGTGGACAAATAGTCTGGAAGAATGACTTTTGCCTCGACCGTTGGCTTCGGAGACCATAATGATTCCAAAATCTTTCTGGAACCACCAACTGTTAATGAAAAAATGTTTTCTACAGGTGGGTGGAGATTAGGTTCAAGTGTAGAATCTACCCTTGAACCTAATCTCCCTCCCCCACCTGGGTTCCAAATACACGAGGGCTAAGCCGCTAAGGGTGATTAGCCCCTAATTCTAAATAAATATCCCTTTTCGGAAAGAACCACAAGGGTGATTTTCCCCATATAACTAGTGTAGCAATGTGAAAATTTTGGCCAAAAAATGTCCACTTCCACTCTCAAAATAGCCCCAGTTAGACGAAAGTTGTTTTTGCCCTGCACTCCCTCCCCCCTCCCAGGACAGGGTGTCAGTCAATTGCTAGATAGGCCTGAATCTTATCTGAATCTAATACCCAATATGGCTGAGTGGACTGGAACAGACAATTGAGTGTCTTGCTCAAGGACACAACTGACACAATACAACAATGGTCAGTTGCATTTTATTCCACAACCTTCCTTTCTGAAGTGAAATAGTTTACCACTCAAGGTATCACACCTCTAGCACAAAGCGATCATGAACACTTTACAGTTGTTAAGTGCATGGAAGGAGAGAGTTTTGAAAGAGGTACCATAATTACATATTATATTACCTTATTAACATATTTCTTACCTTCTATAATCGCCATCGACTGCCTGCAGTACATAGGCTGCTAATTCAAATGCTGTCTCACTGTCAACTTCTATTTCTCCCTGAAAGGAATAAGACAAAAAGTTCATGACATATTTATCGGCAAGGTGGAAATTTGCTGAAATGTTATAAAATTGATAAATACCACATTCACAGGCAATATACTACATGAAATCATGGCCAAAGGTGTTAGTTGTTGGCTTGTTGCCTGCATAGTAGTAGCCCATGGATCATGATACAATACCACAGCAATTAATGTCCCAGTAGACAACAACACGAACAGATCAAGAGAGTGGGACAGTCTACAGAGTTTTGATAAGTAATTAGAACTTACCCCATACCTGCTAAGCAAATGAATTACTCAAGAGTTTTTCTCAAATAAATATTCCAATCAAACATAACAATCTATACAGGAATGATCATAAATATGGTGGTGATAGTATTAGGTTTAAATGTCCATACAGAATCCTGTACTTCTCTACAAGGGACACATACATAGTGAGACACACTGTATTTATAGTAGGCCTGCAGGGCTAGATGACAAAGTCCACCTGAAGTCCAATAAACTTCCTTCTTTATAAACTTTGCCTCAATCAAGACAGATAAGATTAGCAATAGATTACAGAATGTTTACCACTCAAACACAGCAAAGTCAATATTTGGAAACAAAGAACCTTATCACACCACATAAATATGATGGTCTAGGGCTAGGCTTTTATAAGGATAAGCTTCAAACCAGTTCTGTGTTACTGTATTATGTAGCCTAAACTACAGTAAGTGCCAAAACTAGAAAATATCACTGAGTGTTTGTTTTCATTTTAATTGCACAGAGGTTATCTGTGGATATAGCACTCATTCAGAGAATTGATAGCCTCCTCAAAACTAAACCAACACCTGAACTCTCAGTCATAAACTTTGTTCAGTCACACAAACATCAACTATTTGATGGGTCTTATCCTTTATTTACTTTGGAGTATTAAATGACAGTGGATCTCACCTTGTGCACACACACTGTGTTTATTTCTCTTCCCTGATCATACATAATAAATACCAAGAATCCTTTCACTCACAGGTTGGCATTTACATGATGGGGTCAGACATCCCCTGGATCACCCAACATTGCCCTCCCTAACACCATTTCACACAGTAAACCAGGCTGACCCAGTCCTCGAGGCAGACTGGCTAAGCCTGAGTCCATCTGGTTCCAGGCCTCAGATAATTTCGTCATGTGAACTGATCAAGGTTCTCTCAAAGCCCGGAACCCAGTGCCTGGCCCTGGTCGAGAGCAGAACCAGGCCTCAGATGGAACCGAGACCACCCACGGTGCAGAGATTCGGTAGTTGAATTTTTGTTGTGTGAAAGCGGGGCGGTTCCAGGCCCTGAGATTTTTTTATTGCCACTCCTGTAACGTGAATGGGTTTTTTTTCTTCTTATTTTACTATGTTGCAATCACAAATCGCAACACTGGAAATTTGCCCCTATTGGCCTAATTTCCAAATAATCTGACCCAATTGTTTACAAAACTCGGCTGTCTTCTGTTTAGGTCCATCTGCGGCCCAGGCTGGTTCACGTGTGGAAGCAAAGGCTTTTTGGGCCAGGCGAGGGCCTGACCCAGACGGACTCAGTCGTCCGAGGCCGACTGGGTCAGGCAGTTCACGTGTAAAAAAGGCCTTTAGGTAAAGCCCAAATCCGAGTCAAAAAGCTGAATTTCATCAAACTTGCAAAGTTTAAAAAGATAGAGAGCCTTCATCTTTTTGCAAACCTATTCAATGTGTGTTTTCCAATGACGTTTTAGTTTCGGTGAGCCCAATGAAAACAGTATATATTTAAAACTTTGCAGAATGATAAAATACTGAAGAAAGATGCTCCTACTTGGGAAGTTAGCGAGAAACTTTCAAATTTTTATCTTGAAAAAATTCTGTTCCTAATACAATCGACTGTTCAAAACCAAATATTGTATTCTACAGTAAAATGGAATTTGTAACTCAGAGTCAAGCTTTCATATAAACTCACAGTGGCAAGGCTTGTCTGATGATAGGCTATACGGTCATACCCTCGATGTTCCAATATGTAGAAAAGTCTAACATGTTCTCACTTTTCTCTAGAAAGAACCAGTATGTACCCAAATGCATCAGTTGGGGCTTAAGCAGCAAGAAGAAGGGGAAGGAGAGCAAGGGCGGCAATTTGTTCTAAATATTGGGGGGGGGGAAATGACACCATTTTCAAATAATTTACTGTGTGAAAAATCAAAGTCAATGGACAAGTCTGCCTCGGTTACCGCCCCCCATGGAGGAGACGATGAAGTTATAAAATCATCATTAGTATACAAAACAACATGAATGCAAAAGGGGTATATTTATGACATTCACTATCTCCCCTCTTTTTACTATGCATGTATCATTGAAAGGGAAAACAAAACTAAATGTCACAAAGTCACATTAAAATGACATTGTATCACAAATTGTTTCTGAGAAAGAAATTCATGACCTAAGGCTATAGTGCAAATAAGTGGAAAAGTCTGTTTTGGGAATTTTTGCTTTTCTACTTGAATTACCAATTTGTCAACATTCACCTACATGACCAGTCTCACTGTGTCACCTTTAACCTATTGGTGATACAGCACAATTAAACACCACTGGTATGCCAAATATGTTCATATTTCCTTGAATCCTTTCAATAAACAACAAAAGGTGATTTTTGATATCAAATATGAACATCAATCAGTGGCGAATCCAGGATTTAGGGATAGGGAGGGTGCAACCATGGAATTAGTATGGTGCAACCATGGAATTAGTATGGTGCAACTGTCTCTGTATGCTGTGCGAATGTAATAGGCTAAGAGATGTCCCTTTGAGAAATTATGTTGTGTAATAATGAGGAAATGCAAAATAGTGCACTACCAGATCCATCTTTTCAAGTATATGCATTGTAAAATGCTATGTACATCTACAATTTGTATTCTTTTTTGGGTAATCAAAGACCAATAGAAGGGGTGGGTGCATGCTGCCCCCATGTTGTCACCCCTGTACAACATCAGACAGGCCACCAGTTATTGCATTGTACCACCCGAGCACTAAATTACTGATACAAGACAAGCACATTCCAATCTGGAGTCAGTTAGGCCTACTCAATTACTGAGCAAGATCTTGCAGAGAGGAAGGGGGGGGGGAGTAGTTCACCATAGTTCATACAACAGTTTTTTTGAAGAGTTAGGTCATATGTATGATATGCCCCCCCCCTCCTCCCTTCCCAATTCAACACCCTTGTAGACTATAGGCCTATGCATGATGCATGGTAGAATGCATGTGTAGATCTATAAAGGGAGAAGGGGGTGTGACTCCTCACTTTTTGGTGAAGTGCCCACACAGTATTTGTTAGAGTAATGTCATGTCCCTGTCATTCACGTGATGGATTAGAGCCCATGTTTTTCAAGTGAATACTGAAAAGAAAGATTTTTAAACTGAAATGAGAGCATTCCCACATGACCCATATCAATCCCATAATATAATGCTAACCTGTTGATCAGGAAGAGGTCATGATCATAATAGTGTCTATTATGAACTATGTAGCATTTACTATGTTTACACCACACTAATTTTCTTGCTTCTGCTGTTTCTGCTGAAGTATGGTGGCCAAGGTAACTCAGTTTAAATTATTCCCTCATGATCTAAATACAGGGCAGTAGCTGGGGTTTTTCAGGCATTTATACCTCATTTTATCGGCCCATCCAGGACAATTTGATATCCCATATAAAATATCATCCATGGTTGTCATAAGTTTATGTGCATGTAACAATAGCAACCAACCTGGTCTGTTATCTTGAACAACAAAAGTAGGCCTACAGTATTGTAGTGCAATAGTGTAAAAATCCCTGGGGATAATTTTCCACCATGATCAACACAATACATAACATCGATTGTGTGGGCCAAAATTTTACAGTGCTCAGATTTTGGTAAAAGGGGCCTGGTATTAAATATATGAGATGCAGTGTTTTCCCAGCTCACATCCTGTTTATTGGATTACAGACACACACATTTCTCCAATTGCATTGCATTTGCATGTGTGGGGTGTAATAGTATTGCGCATACTATTGTGTTTACACATAGGGGGCCCAATAGCTAGAACTCGGGAGAATCCGCGTTTCCGATATCGATAGCGTTTTTCCGCGATCGCGGATTCTCCCTGGTCCTGCCCATAGCTGATATGACAATGCCTCTTTGAAGGCCATTTTATGTTACCCCAAATCTGCCAGACATCTGCAGTACTGGTCCACTCAATTGAAGTTGTGTAAATGCCTTGTCACACTACACACGATGCAATGCCAAAACAAATTGGGGCGCGATATCTTGCTTTCACACTCACAGGCGACTTTTATATAGTCTTTTCATAGTTTTGTATAGTCTTCACTTTTACACTGCCAGTAATGTGATCTAATAAAGGGTAACGATTGGTATCTCGAAAAAAAGTTGTGCATGACTAGCGACAAAAGTTGAATTTATTGTGTCGCATAGCATAGCGGGTCATGTGATAAAAGTAATAACATTACTTTACTTTTATAGTCACGTTGCATCGCGAGTAGTACGAGATGCCAGTAACCCTCATCATGCTGAACTGTTAGGCCTATGACAATGCGAGTAAGGGAGGTGCGCCATTCCAATAACGAGACAGTCTTCGCGATAATATTCACGACGGGAGTGAGAGAATTGCCCCTTGTATACATAACCCTCATCATGCTGAACCATTCAGAGCTCAGGAGACACCTCTTTACTAGTTCACGTGGGGCTCGAAGCTGCGCTGCAACTAGAATTGTTGAGCATGTCAAGTGTCGCAAAACTGCTGGAGTGCACACACAATGGCCTTAGATGACGTCTGTTTCCTGCTGTTAGAGGTCCCTGACCAGCTATGTCAAGGTTCGAGTGATAAGGGTTTTAAGACACTGACCAATAGAGACTTTAGCCTCCTGGTATGTGAAATTCTGTTGTGGCCAGGAGAAATGTGTCACTAAATAAACAATTACACAAACTACATGTGGTATAAAAGACTAAGCAAAGTTCCTCGATAGCCAGAAAACTGGTCAGTACTTTTCATTATATGGGCCTATCTCTACAAGAAAACACAACTTAAATGTGTAAACTAATAAAAATTGTGGGACACAAAAAACTAAACTAATTTATTACCAGATGACAACTAACTCGGTCTACCACTTTTTAACCAAATCCAAATCATCCCCTATATGAACCATGGATTAATCATTCACCTGGAAATTCATGACTACAAAAATCATCCAGGTGCGTTTAAAAATGAAATCGAAAGCAACTGAATCTGCAAATCCTGGGATTATAGGCTCTTATTTCATTGTGAACAATGATGATATAATCTCTACTTCACCAACATAATGGGTTGCAGTGGCGAGCATATTTTGAATTCCTACCAATCCTACCTGAGGCAATGTGTATTATAACAACCATGAATGTCACCAAGATATATTCCAAGAAAAAATTCAATCAATCCTTTTAGAATCACTAAAACTTTGAAAGTCAGAATTTGAATAAACTTTTGATATTTGTTATTCTATTCCCAGCCATCGGGGAAAGGGGGGGGGCGCAACTCGATGCCGGTCCCAAGCCCGGATAAATGGAGTCGGTTAATGGCAGGAAGTGCATTCGACTGTAAAAACTTTTGCCTCACTACTATGGCTACCTTGAATTTTAATAGAGTACACGGGACTGGAAAGCATAGCGTGGAAGGTGTCGTAAATGGTAGGGTGGGTGCTGAATGCGGGCACCGCCATCAAAATTTTCGAGTTGCGTCTTCGAATGTTGGAAACATGAGATGTAGCTCTAGTGAAGTTGTGAAAACTGTAACCAGAAGAAATGTGGCTGTTTGCTGTCTGCAAGAATTTCGCTGGCGGGGGAAGGTAGGAGAGTGCTTGTTGGCAAAGATTCTAGGTACAAGTTTCTGTGGATG
>JAODUJ010070317.1:0-11855 GCA_027564615.1 Psolus chitonoides | reverse complement strand
GCCCTAGTCTTGAGGTGTTTAAATCTAGATTGCCCATGCATTGTTACTAGCACTGCAGCGCTGCGCACCATCATCCTTGTTGTGATACCCGAAAGGGGTTTTAACGAGTATACAGCAGAAGCAGAAGCAGAAGCAGAATAGCCTGCTCCTGCAAGGTCTTTAACCCTTTAGACCATGCCTGGGTCGCATGTGAACATACCTCTTCCCCTGGCCACGCATAGCTCGAAACTGTCAGTAGGTGCAGCGAATTTAGAGCATGGGGGTACTGGGGAGTGACGCCGCCAGGCTGTTGCGAACAAAAGGGACGGACTTGAGCCTTCTCTCGGCCATTGTCGTGCAAATTCCCCCCTGCTTAATGTCAGCCATGAGTTAAAGACTTAAAGCGATCTTCGCGCTGGTAAGCATGGTGCTGTACTGTGTATAAGGAAAGGAATCAAGATATATATATATATACATAGGATATAGTAAAGATATTTACTGTCACTAAAAAGCCTAATGCTTGGTGCCGAAATATATGGCCTTTTTAACTTCTAACTAAAAACAGAACGATTCATTTGACTGTTTCCGGTCCTCCTAACCACCGAAATGTGCGTTTTGGGTATATAACACTGTATAACTCGATTCCAGTCCTCTCTTTACCCTTCAACCCTTCCTCCCATCCTTTCCTTACCCTCTATACATCCACCCACCAATCTACCATCCCCCTCCCTTCCGACCCCTTACCCTTCTATTGTCCCCCTAATACTACGATTCTGTTGCGTACCTGTGCTCCAAGCAGTAGTTCCCATTCTGGTTTAATGAAGTATAGGATTCCAGTCTTGGCACCGGGTAACGTCGCACCTCGGATGAGAAGAATGACGAGAATCAAAAACGGAAAGGTAGCGGTGAAATAAACGACCTGTGCAGGTTAACAGAGGGACAGACTTTATTTAATGGGAAAACCGAACATTTCGATAGGCATTATTTACGTAATCGTCATTGACTATTGTATTTAACGCTGCAGATATATACGACACATGTAAATAATCGGACCATGCACCATATCAAAATGCACTATTATGGAAATAAATGTGGACTAATTGGAAGTCAATGAGTCACTTAGACGAACATTACATGCATGAAGGAGTTGATACGTTTTTTATTTCATTTCAAACACATACCTTCGAAAGTTTCGCAGCGAACATGTCGGTAGGTGTTGCACCTGCCAGGCCAGCAGGGCTTTAGGTAGGATCGTGTTGGTGAGGGTGTGATTCGTCGGTTTTCCACTTGTTGAACGCTTTGCGCATTAGCGTGGGGTCAGGGTGCCCGCTCATGTCACTTGTGGGGTCCAGGGGCGAACCCGTGGAAACCAAGCGATTTGTTACACTTTACGGGCCTGAATGTGCTCTGAATGGGCAATATTTCATTTTAGCCATATCAGTTTCAGCAAGAAATGAAGACAATAATAACTTGTTTTTTTTTAGGTTTTTGTAAGCACATTTCACGTTATTGTGTCCAATTAGCTCTCATGTCGGGTGAAAATGTGGATCTCAAAAATATGGGAAACCTATTGTATTTTCTACACCAGACCCTAAGATTCAATGGCTGGCTGCCTAGAGCCCTGCAGGTCAGATAACAAAAGAAGTTCTCCGGTCAAGTAATTCGCTCTCACTTGACTCCGAATTGCATAACATGTGAACCGATAGAATCCGTGTTTACAGTTGATGGTATTACCCATGACAAGACTAAGTAGGGCCGAAGTACTTGCACTTTGTTGGTGATAAGATTGTTTACATGGATATGTTTTTTTATTTTTTCATTCATTCATTTATTGAATCATTTGATAATATCTTTCTTATTATATTTATGCCCAGAACAGATAACCCAAATACTAATAATGAAGTGAACCGAACGAAACAAGTATCTCCAAAATAGAAAATAAATTTAGAACCGTTTGTAATGCCACTGTCACAGAGAAAAGCATTGGCGTATATCCAACATTTTGAGATGCCCCCCTTGACTTCAACATTTTCACACAGTGAATGATTGCTTTTGGGAGTTTTCACGCCCCCCTCCCCCCTCCCCCACACACATACACTTTAAAACGGATGTACGCCTAGGAATCAAAATATCACTATATTAACGACAAAAAGAGAAATATAATCACCAGTGTGTATAGGAGAGAGTAAATATTAATTAACCACATGATGAATAACAGATTCTCACTTCCTCCTGCGAAGTACTCCCACATTACATGTGAGATGGTTATTTACAGTAGGCACACACCTTAGAGTGGGCGAATAATGTAGGGTGAGCTAAAATACCATCTTAGGAGGGGCGAATCAGCGAGGGTGTACAAAAATACCATCTTGGAAGGGCGAATCAGCGAGGGTGTACTGAAATACCATCTTAGGAGGTCGAATCAGCGAGGGTATACTAAAATGTCATTGACTTGAAAATTCTTATGTGAGTGAACACAACCGGTGCCGCGGCATCCATTGAGTTCACCCATCGCAGTGGTATTATGCTATACTGTAAACAAAATCCGGTGCAATGTTGTGGAATTACAGAGAAAAAAAACAAAGAAATACATGAGATCTACAAAAAAAAGTGCTGTCAATTATTAGTCTCCAATGACAGAGGTTAACTGAATGATATCATTGAACCTCGATTCAGTTGATATCACTTCTCGTACTTTGATCTACATGCCCCTCGTTCCCTCTATAACAGTATAACAACCTTTGATCACACTTGTTTCGAAAATAGGAATTACCTATAGGTCACTATAGTCAAGGTGAATGAAATAACAACATAGATGTAATCAGGACGAAATATAGCATATTTCCCTAGATTTTTTATATAATCAGACTTGTGGTGTTAGTACAGTAGAATAAGGTAAGGAGAACACACCAGGCTGTGAATATAACTAAGTAGAGTGTACATTACCACAACATCAGTTATGCACTGGTATCAATATAAAATTGTTAAAATTGAAGGAAAAGTTTACTCAAACTGTACTTTTTATGTTATAGAACATCATGCCAGTAGCACTTTATTCCGACTTCATAGCATGTTCAGTTACAGAGTTATGACTGTCTGAAAATTGGTAATTTATTGGAATAGAATGGCAACACTAATTTTTTATGATGCCATTTCCTTAGTCCTGTGAAATTCCTTCTGTTTCCTATCGTATTTATGGCGACCTTTAACACACAAATCAGAATGCTATTCATTCCAATATTTCAAAGTGTTACGTCAGTGGGACGCAGTTGGTGTTTACCGAAAGTGATTTATTTTACATGTAAGGAACGTGTGGAAATATGCATTTACATTTCAAAGGGAAAGCGAACATTTTTAGTAATAGCCAGGTATTGACATGGTAAAAAGGTGGTGTGACGGCTCTGCTCTTATTAAATCACAAACTTCAAACAGTCATATCTCGGTAACGGAACATGCTGTAACGTTGGAATAAAGTGCTACTGGCGTGGTTTTGATCGTGGTGTAACATCGGAGAATTAAATGTTAGGGTACACTTGCCCTTTAATGAGCACGGTACAAGTACGGAACAAATGAGGGTTTACTGACGAGTATACGAGTTCAGCAAGATTAGCCTAAGTGAGAGTACGGGCTAACTAAACGTCTGTATATGATGTTGGTGATAACTGGAAGTCCTCCCTACATATACATTGTTGTTAAATTCTGAAATTGGTACAGTTTAATTTTTAATTGAAAAATAATCAAATTATCGTAATTCCAACTACGGTAATTGATTCAGTGTTATTGTTGTGAATTTTATTATTTAATGCAACATTTTTCAGCGTTACCGATTTTCCTTTATTCTTAGGGGTCAAGCGACACGTAATCCATTCGCTTTAAACTTTCTGGGAACGTACCTTCATATGTCAGAAATGAAAAATCAGAACTATAGATCGCTTGGGTAATTTTTATTTGAATTTAGATGAACAAATTACCCATATTTCTTGCAAGGTTCTACGTATGCAGGGGTAATGGTGAACTGACCAGAATACCATACGCACGTTATTTACGCACATTTTATCGCTTTTTACAGAGAAAATCCTACCATCTACAGGGGAAAAAATGCAGATTTTCTACATATTGATGTCTTACTTAAAACTTTGTTACATTTTACAAAAATTCTGTTTTGAAACCTCGCTGTGAGAGCTAGTTGAAAGAGGCATGTTTTCTCTGTTTCTGTAAATTCTCCATAGGCCTATATGATGTACTGCAAAATGCACTGCTGTTTATAGATATTGTTATTCTGATATTGTTCCCTCAACCATTATGTATTATATCAAATGTTGTTGCTATATGTAGCTTGTACTTCAAATCCGGGGGAGGAACATGTTCATTTTTACTTGGTGGAATAGGCCTATTATTCCTTTATGTTTTAGCTGAGTGTCACAACTTGACCAATGAAAATGTTGATCATGACCGATGCTACCGTGATGGAAAATTCCATTTAGACCATAACCTCCTAGATTAAGAGTAAACAGATAGTAAACGAAAAGATTACCGGAATAATGAAGTGTAATAGATTGGTTACGGTATTATTTGTTTGCTCTTGATTAACTAAGATCTGATACCAGCTAAATACATCAAACAAAGTCAATGGAAATAATATGGAAATATAAGGATGCTGTCAATGACCACTTAAAATTTGAACTACTTTGATAACCGTGCCACTGCTCGAGTGGCCCGTTAAACAATAATGTTGTAATATTTATATGAAATGACCTATTCGTATTAGAGATTGATATCAATTTCTGTCATTATAACAATACAGCTATATAGTGGCATTATATAGTTGCAATAAAGGTGTTTATCTTATCATATACCAAGGATAAGATAAAATTAGGTTGTGGTGTATAGGCTGGAGCGATTTCTGCCAGAGCCTCAAATGCTTTGCAATTTTACCCCCTGCCGGCCCCCTGGTCATTGGCACCTTGTC
Organism: Psolus chitonoides; assembly: GCA_027564615.1. Classification (NCBI taxonomy): domain Eukaryota; kingdom Metazoa; phylum Echinodermata; class Holothuroidea; order Dendrochirotida; family Psolidae; genus Psolus; species Psolus chitonoides. Next base: position 6,907 of record JAODUJ010070317.1, on the reverse strand, counting down.
AAAGTGTGTACATCCTGAACGCTCTGCACTAACGTGCCACATCTCCGTCCCAGCCCCAAGGGCCTATTTTATGGAACGCCAAAAGGTCCACTGTCGTATCGAGCAAATTCACATCGAGTACTAAATTCATATTGACAGATATACTGATAAAGATATACAGATGGGTTAAGTTAAGTATAACAAGGATCAAAAAGGACAGTGTCCTCATAAAAAGATCCGGTATCCAAATATACCCTAGACTCTACACTGGCAGAAAAATAGGCATCAATCCCATTCTTAAATGCGTTCACACTATAGCATACACCACATCCTCCGGCAAACCATTCCACTCCTCCAGTTCCACCACCCTGCGAGAAAAGAAATATTTCCTGACATCCAACCTACAATAGTTACTATGAAGCTCAAGATCATGTCCTCTAGTGCGCGTGTTATGGGACAAAGTGAAAAAATCCTCAAACGCAAGCTTATCAAAACCATGAACAATCTTAAAGACGTGAATCATATAGATATAGGGCCTACTAATATACCACTACTACGTTGTACTACTAAATTCATATGTTGTACCTTCGCAATGGCGGCGATTAAGGGGACGACGTTCCCTCAATAATTTGTTTGAGGGGAACGCAATGCATTTCGTCCCCCTCAATATTTTGCCAGTAGATTTCACATGAGAATTTATGAGCAGAATTTCCACCAGAATGCATTCAAATTTGTAGAATGATGAAAAACAAGCTCGATCATATCCCGGAAGCTGCGGGCCAACGTGTGTTACTAACGAACGGACTGTTTACTCTTTACTTTTAGGCTAGTTTTCTGTGTGATAGCGCCGCCGATTTTTAGTTTGTTACTAACGGGAGAAGAGTCATGAACGTTGTTTATTAACGGAAGGAGAACGTTTGTTACCGACTGAGAGACATGATGATTTGTAGAGTTGCTGTCCGCAGCTAAAAATCTGCGCGCTTCGCCTTCGCGCAGTGACATTTCCGTCTCCTTCCTATATATCATGTGGTATAAATTATGTCGATGATGTTATGATTACCAAACTTTTTCGTGCGCTTTTCGCGCAGTATTATTAGTTTTCTTTATTTGTCTTGTCATGTGGTGCCTTATGTGCTTGTTTGTAACCCGAAGATCAGACACTGGATGAAATTACCTCTTCATATGACTTACAGTTCACTGATATATTATGTTGCCAGTAATAACACATTACCCAACAATGCTAATGTTTATGAAAATTCTGAAAATGGTTTCTTCAAATTATTTTGTGATGTTATATGTGGATTCATTAAGAACATAGAAAACCTATTTATAAAATGTTGTGGAAAACATTTTTCATAACATTAATGTAACATTTGAATGACGCTTTATTTCCATTGGCGTATCCAGGGGCCGAAAAGGCTCCCCCCCCCCCCCCCCCCCCCCCGGTAGGAAAAAGAGCTGAAAATAAAAAAGAAGGAAAACGACGAAGGGTAATAAATGCTTACATCGCGCCTCCGGGTAAAACAAATCCTGCATACGCGCCTGATTACGGCATTGAAATGTTGTATTAATGTTGTGCTAAAAGTAATTTTCACAATGTTTTTAGAACATCTATATAATTATAATTTATAATATTGGAGAACTCTTTAGTCTTCAAAAACATTTTGTTAATGCTTCAAAAATATTACCCACCAAGGAAACTGTTTTCCCAAAACATCATGATTTTTTTAGCGCATCTCTAGTGACTCCTAATATAACATCATAACAATATTTCACTAAACATTTTTGTAAAATTGTAAATTATGCTTCCGAGGCAGGGCACTTGAAAACATGATCTCACCCCAAATCAGCCAAAATCAGTCACAATCAGCCCAAACCACCCTGAAATCATCCAAAAAATCACCCACATGTTGTGAGCCGTCGCTCGAAATGGTCTAGCATTTTACGTTATCGAGTTATGGTTACTCAAAAATGCTAAAAGTTAACATTTAAACAATCTTTTAGCGCATCTCCAGTGGCTCCACATATCACATCATAAAAATAATTGACCGAATATTTTTGTGATGTTTTAAAAATATCATTCTGCTTCCTAGGCTGCAGTTTAAGTGCATCTTTATATTATAATCGGATAACCAATAAAACAAAAAATAGTTAAACAGTGCGCATCGGCGCCCTAGGCTGACCTGACAAACACCTTGAGAAAACATAAATGAGCTCAGTGAGTTTGTCTGACAGCTGAGGAGAGGAGAATAACATGTTGTTATTTGTTGATAGGATCATTCAGTTTCAAGAGCTACTGGTAGTCCTCCAAATAACTGTACTTCTAGAAAATATTACTGTGCAAAGAAGAAATATTAATAGGCCTAATAATGAAATAATAATAATAATAATGCGTAAAATACAAATGGAGGTTGCATTGTTTGAGATTTCAAATTTTGAGGAAGAATCAATGGGCTAGGCCTGTGTTTTAGAGCTCTGTTCTTCATGGAATGACATTACTTTTCAAAATAAAGATCACAGTCCTTGTTAGCTGGGATAACCATTTGGCAGCCCCGAAAACTCACTGAGCTCTATACATAAATATGTATGAGTAGGAATTACCAGACCAAACAGTTATCATCGCGGTAGGTGTAATGGTGTGTGTATCGTCGATGTCCCGAATTTGGCGCACCTGCCCTATGCCTAGCAACGCAAAATTCGTGAAAACGCTTGTAGCCTATCCTAAGCTAATCGAAATTCTTGTTCAACCATTATGACCGATTTTATGAATGGATTTTCGTAAATTTCGCTAAGAAGTTGCAACTTACTGATGTTCTTTCCCCATAAAAAAAATCGGAAATTAATCGTGTCGTTTTAGTGGCAGGTTCGATTTATTGACAGGTGCGCCGAATTCGGGAAAAAAGTTAGAAAAAAATCTGTGGAAAGTATCTTTTTTCATTTGCTCCTAACTTTTTTATCCAGTTCTAAAAAAATCATAATGATTTGAAGGGGTCGAACTAGAGATTCTAATGGTGTTAATTATTTCAGGATTAATAGTAAGGTGAGAGAGATATTCACGAAAAACCACGAAAATGTGCCATATTCCATATAACCATGCTACAGTTCATTACGAAATGGGTGAGGGTGAAGGAGGGATATCGACCTGAGTGTGTGAGTCACCTATCCCCAAACTTGTAGTGAGCCTGTACCCAAGCTGATCTTGCTCTAGTCGTACTTGCTCTTGAATATAATAATGATAATGATAATTTCTTATATAGCGCTTTCTATCCTTAGATCTCAAAGCGCTTCACAGATGGATATTACATTACCTCTGGTCATTGGTAACCTGATAAAGACCGTGCCAGCACCCCAGGTGTACGTTCGCTCACAAACTACTACACCCTGGCAGCCAATCTAACGGCGCCCCAGCCCGTTACCTCACAAGGTCCCCAATGAGGAGCAGTGGAGCAGTGGAGATAAAGTGAAGAGGAGCAGTGGAGATAAAGGATTCGAACTCGCAACCTTTCGATTTGTAGTCCGGAGCTCTACCGACTGAGCTATCCGCCCTCCATATGGGCAATATTGCATCGATACCGATACAAAACTGTTTTATTAGTAATCGTAACCTTGGCCATGTACTGGTACTCCTAGTCCTACTCACAACCATTTATATACTCGCACTACAAGTCTACCTGACCCCTGGAGTATCATTTAAACAAAAATAGTACTTACTTTGCCAGACGTCTTGATACCCTTTATAATGCATAGATAAACTATCACCCAGGCAGCCATAAAACATCCGAAGATTTCCCAGCGAATGTTACCCATGTCGTGGATACCTTCGGAAATATCTAATACGTGGTATCTGAAACACCAGAACGAAAACATGATTCAGAGTAATGTACATTATCTAATTTATTTTATTGTGTCCTGTTTGTTCTCACATAAAGCATTAAGGTGGCTGATTGTAAAGTACATGCTGCCCAACGTGGGTTACATTACATGGCGGCGCTCAACGTGGGGTACATTACAAAGCACTCGACGTGGAGTACATTACATGGTGCCCAAAATGGGGCGTTGAGGAAGGTAGTGAAAACCATACATTTCATGTCTCCCAACATTAAGCATTAAAGAAGGACGCCAAACACATACAGTACAACATGTTAAAATTACTAACACCACATTTCTTCGGGTAGTATGGGTGGGTCCAAAATGAAGGCGGAAACTCGTGAACAGATGACCAGAACGAACGGGGGCAGGGGTACGCTCATGTGAAAAAATACCAATTCTCTAGTAAAATGTGTCTCTTTAGCAAAACGCCCCTCAGTTTGAAATGTGCTAATCCAGATTGAATCTACTTCCATTTTTTTCTTCGTAAACGCCCACCAGCGTAACACAACGGCCACACACAATGTTTGGTCAAGAGAAGAGATTACGTCGGGGTATTCATTGGTTTGTTCGTGAATACCACTCTCTACACCATAGTTACGCAACTGTAAACACCGACAGACCTCATGAGGTATGAATTAAAATGTCATGTTTTCTAGCAGGTAGCGATAGGCACCCACTCCTGTTCCTTAGCTAATTAGCAAATCTCGATAAATCCATCAGGTCAATTAAGGCAACGTTATTTTGGCTACGTCATTACATATGTCTGTCTGTACAAACTTACTTCCAATATTCTTCCGATGCCCAGACTTTACCGTTGAGTCCTTCCACAGGGGTAGTGTGTGTTGTGTTGGGGTCTAGTGTTGGTGGTATCCCAGTGGTGGAGTCGGATGAATCTGTATAACAGTCTTCGGTGTTCCATTCATGATCACAACCTACCCACGGCTGGGGGTTGTAACACGATACTACCATGTAATATATCGTGTATGCGATAATGATGTTGTAGTAGAGACAGAAATAGGTGGACAGAAGTGCCATTCCATAGCCGATACCTGTTGATAATAGACGGCGTCGCGGTAATACAACTGAAAACAAATCTTGTAAAGCAGCCAGGTTTGATCTCTGCTGATCTCAAATGACCTCGACGGAGCACTAAAAAAATGTTCCCAGTATTCCGTATGAGCAAAATACATGGCAAGTATGAACTTCGTTAAACATTTGAAATTATCAGTTAGCGTTTTTACAAAAGGTGTCACAGACGCACACACTGCCACATACACACATAGGGCCTACACATATTATGCACATATACGCTGCATGAGTGTAAAAATTCCTTGCCTTCCTTTGTCAAGGAACGAAAATCAACAAGACTAACAGCAATCTTCATCAAGAATTATTTAGTTTAAAATTATAAATACACGACTCAAATTAGGGGGAGTTAAATAAGGTATTTGGATGAAATATTTTAGCCCGAGGGTCTGAGACCTAACTTAAGAACGCTGCACATTTAACAACCGTACTATGGGGCAAGGGGCACTTCTGTGGAAATTGTGTCTCTACAGAGCATTCAACTATATATATGAACGTTGCATTGCTTTGCCTTGGTCTCGGTCAGTGGGCGTAACGAAAATAGAGTCAGGTGATTAGGAATTATAATGTGCATAGTGAACACGTTACCTTTAAAGAGTGGGCTGATCGTCCACGCACTGATGCAGCCAGTACTGGTGAACTGACCAAAGACCATCTCCATGACCATGATAGGAAGAGCGGCGATGACCAGCAGGAAACAGTAGACTATTAGGAATGCACCTGTGGGTAAGGCAAATGACTTGTGGGTTTTCTGGGGGTACACGAAGGATTTAGTGGTATGAGTGAGCACTTTCGTAGTGGTATGAGCATTGTGTGATGGTGGGATTGGGCACTTTCACCGCAGAGTCCCGGGTTCAATCCCAAGCCACCTCTCTCAGCATTTAGGAAAGAGGCCAAGGGCTGAGAGATTCACTCACGTCCGTCGGATGGGGACGTAAACTGGCGGTCCCTGGAGCAGGATGGGATTGTAATAGTTACCCGCCTGCCTCGTTATGCTCCAAACACTCTTCAAAAAGAGAAGGCGAGCTGTCGCCGCTGTTCCTAGATGAGTTTCAGTTGGCTTCCTGAACCCGTAGATAACTAAACTATGTAACGCGGCCAATTTGGTTAGGTTAGGTTAGGTTAGGTTATTTCCTTGGAAAAGACTCCTTTCCCAATCCAATAGTGGCTCATGGGGCCGGTGCTCATATCCGGTTTCCGTGACGTGAAGCAGACGAAAGTATGAGACTCCCTCGGGACGGGACGTCGGTCCATCGCTGGATAACCCCTAGCCGAAGCTAGTACCCACTTTCAGCTGGGTGGACTGGAGTGGGAGGAGTAAAGTGTCTTGCTGAAGCACACACCGTAGTGCCACAGGCAGGACTCGAACTCACAACCTTTGTGTCGAGAGTCGCAATCCGTACCGATAGGCTACTACGCCCCCAATTCTGTTAACTATACCATATTACACGGGGCATGACAGACACCAAAAAGGTGACATAATGATTTGCGCTATGGAGCGTTTGCATGTCGATCAGCGTGACAACATTGAACTATATGCTAGGAAGTATCATCGCACACTAAGGTTTCGAAGTATTACGGAGGGTCACGTGATAGAGGTCAACTTACTCAAGTCGGTTCATTTTAAACGCGCGCGTACGTCTCTCACACACTTTCTCATGTGATGTTTACCTGGCTTGCGTAAACGCTGTTTCGAAGATTACCTACAATATGTCAATGCATACATCAGTGTATGCGCGAGCGCGTGTATTAAAAGCACACGCTCTATGATTATTCAGCATTGACGCCGATGTATTTATTGCGTCACAATTAGAAAAATATAAACGCATACTTCAGCTTGTAAAAATAAGTTCACGCGCATCGTGGCGTGTGTTTATTGTCACGCACACGTTATTGTCGTAGCACCACAGAGCTCATCTTTACGGTTAAAACCCTAGCTGAAAAAGCCATTACATCTAGCTCCTATAAAATC
>JAODUJ010070206.1:0-11862 GCA_027564615.1 Psolus chitonoides | reverse complement strand
GTGTAAAATTATAATTTTTTAACACAACCCTAAAAACCCTAACCTAACCCTAACCCAATAATCAGTAACTACTGTTCTGTGATTTCACATGTGTTAGGAATTAAACACTTTTATCAGTAGTGACTGTTGGAGGCTATGGACATCGGGTGCCCCCTCGATAGCGCCGCCCCTACAGTTTGGTAGGAAAGTTTATGGTGAATTCATAAAAAATAGAAAAAATTGAAGAGGCAGAAAAACAAACCATTGTGGATGATATTTGTACACCACAGACATATATGTTTATTGACAGCATGGTGGCCTATTGGCTATGGTACCAGACATACGATCCACAAATGTAGAATCGAATCCTAGCTGCCACGAACATGATTGTCACAATGTTAGTTAGGTCATAACATTCTGTTTTTCCTTTAGCGCTTAGAGGCTTCGGCATTTTGCGCTCTACAAATCACTATTATTATTATTATAAGGCAATTAGGCAATCTCAAATGCCTCCATTCACCCAGGTGTAAGAATAAAGGTTTGTTGCTTAAGGCAAGGCTGAGGGTCGGGAATCCTACCTTGTTTGGCACAGGAGGGGGCAACATTTGTAAACAAGGTTAATAAGAATGTCAAATGATTTTTTTTTCTACAAATTCGGTCTACTCAAATTGTATGGTTGGCATACAGGCCATGTATGCAAACATTATCAGAGGATGTGACACCTAGCTCCTCTAACCTCCAACTATCCCAATGTAGGAATTTCACAGATCCTGTGATCCCCCACAAATAATTTCATACATGTACACTGGCGGCTGTAGAGAATTTTGTTTGGGGGGGGGCAAACTCAATGTTTGGAGGGACAAAGTTGTGACATCACAGATGAAATGGCTCATTCTCACCCCCCCCCCCCCCCCCCCCCCCCCCCCACCCCAACCCAACACCTGACCAGCCACCACTGACAGTGGCATAGACAACCCCCTCCCATGACCCAAGTGCCCAACAAAATAAGCGCAAGAAGAAAAAAAACAACGCGAGAAGTCACCAGTTTCTTTGGAAAACAAATATATTGCACCATTTTGCATCTAAGGACCTGTAAATTGCAGGTCCCATAAATGAGAACAACCCCCATCCATGGAAAATCTCTGGCTACGCGCCTGACCACTGTTCATGTATGCCACTCTTGTTCTCCTGGCATTCCACTTGATACTTTGATATTTTGATCTTAATTATGTTTGATACATTTTTGCCACAATAGATTAAATAATGCTTGTTTTCCAGAAGCAAAATATTCGACACAAATATAATAACATCGGGAAGAAGCATGCAGTGCACTCACACATTCCATATCCAATCAATCACACAGCTACCCTAGGTGTGAAATGTTTTTACAATAGGTTGATAAAAGTGTGAAAATTTGTTCCCGATGCATGAGTAACACTAGCAGCACTAATAATGATCGTCACCGTTTTCGGAAAAGACCAAACGAAAAATCATTACTATCGGTGGAAAAGGGCAATAAGATTCTGTGACTGCACAAGATCAGTATTTCCAATGCAGCTGAAGAGACAATTCGAAAGGGGAAAGAATGTATGGGGAGGCGGAACTGTCGGTGTGGGGGGATAATATGATGTATTATGGTATTATGATTATTATCAATCATGATTCATATTCACCAGAAAGATTCATTAGTACTTTCAAATATTATTGTTGTTTGAAAAAGATATGACTGTTGCATTGTTCGACATTGAAAGTGTGATGCTACAAATTGGGCTAGCTTGGCTGACTCGATCTCACCTTCAGGGTCTTTCACACTGTAAGCCATGCTATGCGACTGAAAAAGTTGGAGTAATGTTATCACTTATATCCTTTTATACTACGCGTGACGCGACGCTTCGCGATGCAATAAATTCAAGTTAAAAAAATTCAACTTTTGTCGCTATCCTCGTGCAACTTTTTGAGTGACCAATCTTTGCTCTTTAAAAAAGCGAAATATCGTGCCCCAACATTTTTTATCACGTCATGTCGCATCCCGTCGCGTGTGGTGTGAAAAGGCCTTTATGTACTGCAGTAAGAAATTTTCCCACAAGTCTGCAGCACACCTGTGGAGCTCGTCACTGCGCTGTTCATCTTATCTATCATTGGAGCATGTATCAGGGCTGCTGATCCGGCTATTGCGTAACTACTAAAATGTGCACACAATTGCACCAGCTACCACCTGTATTCAGCGATAGATGCCCCTCTTTGTCCCTGACCATCCTTCAGTACATATTGGAATGACATTAATTTTCAACCAATGCTATGAGTGACTGCTAGTCAACTATTTTTAACTGCAGGCAGTAGCTCTACGAATCATTGTGTCTCCTTCCGTTTGTAACAAACGTTGCAAAATCTGTTAGTAACAATCGTTGCCAACTTGGCGGCGGGCGCTATTACATAAAGATCTTGCATGATCCTAGCCTACAAGTAAAGCGTAAATTGTGATAGGGGGCGCTATCACACGAAGAACTTGCATGATCCTAAAGCCACCACTGTTCAACTATAGAGAAAGACATTTAATAAAGAGTTAATGGTATCAAAATAATCAGGATTTGATAGGTTTCTGGCTTAGGCTACTTATATCTCTCCTGGGTTTCAATGCCAAAGCTTCCTAAAGCTATTTTGTTTGTGCCGACAAAGACTAAAATCATCCGATATAAACACATTTAATTAATATTACTCTGTCCTATTTGAATGAAAACCACAATTCCGATAGATTATTATGTCAGGGAAATGCTCATACCGCTTTAGAGTTTGCATATAATGCTCAGGAAATCGTTCTTTTCAACTCAGATTAGGGCTCAAACATGTACTGTCAATTTTGAATAATATTAATAAGAAGAAAATGGTAGGATTTTCACATACGTACCAATGTGCTTCACGTCCATTACCCCTGGTCATCGGTAACTCTTCTGACCCACACGCACGTGGGTACAAGCCAGCAGCCGATCGGCACCTAGGTTAATTGACAAGTTACATCTTGCAGGTACCCATCTAGGCAACTGGGTGGGGAGAGGCAGTGGGATAAAGGGTCTTGCCTAAAGACACAATGGAAAAGCAAGCTGGTCACAGGAGGACCTAAACTCACAATATCATCTCTCGATCTGAAGCTTAAAGCATGGTCATGCATCCACCCTATCTTCCTCCACAATTACTTTCCTATGCACCATAAAAATTCAACCATACCATTCTATGCGAAAAATTATGGTAAATGTCAATTCACCAAGATATAGGTCATTAGGTCTAGCTCCTGAAACACCACTATTACAACCACTCTTTGCCATAAAAATCACCAATTACTGACATATTTTCCGTCCATATCCATGTAGGCTAGTAGATATATCAAGTTGAAATTTAAATTCAAATGAAATGTAAATTAGGCTCAAATTGACATGCACAAAGCATCGTCAGCCGTTTGTGTTACTCAGGAGGACTCATCGCTATACTAGTGTGATACGTGTGAAACTAGGTCCAAATAAAATATTGTGTGAAAATGTGTCAGTGAATAGCCATCTCTTGACTGCATCTTCATGCAATAGAGGAGACGCTTGCTATGGTTGATAACATGGAAGTATTCATTGATGTACTCACTCTGTAATCGTCCCCTTAGTTTGTAATCCAGGTCTATGTGTATAGGTGATAAAAGTACTGTAGCTCGACCAAAAAGTGGGTTGTAAGCTTGAGCCGCGGGGCAGTCAAAAGAAGTCGATCACCGACCGTAAATCGCCCGCCGCCTGAAGCAGCATTTGCGCCACCTACTTTTCACTGGATTTTTTTTGGGGGGATGCACTAGTTTGACCCCACTAGTTTGATGGTGGCATTCAATATAGAATATTACACTATATGTACTATGCGATACCTCCCGATTGCCTGTCTGTTATGACCTTGGACCTATTGTTACAGACACATGCACACATGTTACATAATAGGCATGCTGTATGGATTCATTGTTGACTAGTTCCTCTTTGAGGACACTTGTTAGGAAGGGCATCTAAGTCATAATACTATAGTTAATGTTCCATAAATTGACTTTGCATATATATAGCATAACATAACATTCCTTTCGACGAGGAATCAAGGAAGATTTCAAATTTTAACAAATTGAGTCATGTTTTTTATCTGACAGTAATTTCTGCAAAATTTGGTTATATAACTTTTTGGGAGAAATAATCATTTTCCTAGAACCGCACCGTGTTCACATGACTAAATTTCAGTCGGTAAAGAAAGTCGGAAATGTCATTTGATCCAGTTAGTCTGAATCTAGTATGACCTGACAAAAGAATCTGAGCGATATTCTCTCAGGTGAATGAAAAAGTACCCAAGCATGCATACGTAATTGCCATCAAATGACCTCGAACCATGCACAATTCTACATAAATATTGACATAATTCGGGCTACAATAGCAATAAACCTAATGCTAACAGTGACATGACAAGTATTAATGCATGTAATTTAAACAGTAATAAACTTTGTAGTTAGATCTACTTACTTGTTATATTTTCTTTCCAGTTGCACTTTATCACAGGTTTCTAATTTCTATGTCAAGGCCAAACTTGTACAAAAGTATGTGTTACACAATTTGTCAGTTAGTAATGCTTTATCTGAATACCATCTGAATAGAGTTGACACTAGTAGTAGCTTGGTATGGAATTTTCATACATAATTGCTGAAGTTGACATGAATGCATTCGGAGCATTTACTTTTGCCTGAAATGTGCTACAAAAATTATGTAATGGTGAGCGCAATTGATGTTATTTACATTGCTTTGACTAATAAATGATGATGAGTTAGAGCTATAACTGGCGAATCATTTTGTTGTACTGATATTTGGTGAATGCATACCATGATTTCTTTTTGGTTGAGAATCTATTGAAGGACAAACAACAACATTATACTGGTGTACAGCTAAGGGGATGAGTGGAGCGAAGGGGGTTCCAGTGATATAGGGCTACTCAAACATTTCTCACCCAACACACAACCTCCCTCCGGCTCCCCCCTTTAACCCCAACATACCTTTAACATAACAAAATCATGACATGCCGAGTCTTGGACAGACTTACGCCTGGTTCTCACCTCCACAGTTTGACCCCCGGATTGCTACGGTTCAGAAACGTGGTAAACCCGGCGTGTTTTGGCCACGGATGACACTTTCTACAATGGTGCTAGGCTACGGTGCGCCTACGGAAGATTCAAGGAAGCGCTAAGGATGTATTAAGGTTGTGCAAAGGAAGTATCCAGAACATAACTGTAGAAACTGGGACACAACTATAGTATAGTATCCGTAGCCTATCCGTCGCTTTTTGTGGTCAAATGGGACCCCATTTCCGACCACGGTTAATGCCGAATAGGTTACGGATATGCTACGCTTGTGTCTCGGTGTCTACGGTTGTGGTACAGTTTTCTACGGTCACTTACGGTTGGTGACGACAGAAATGAAATTTTCGAACAGTTTGAAAATCGAGCTGCGGAAAAAACGAGGTTGCGGAATCGCAAGATTTATCTTGGAACACCACGGTCATGCCTATGGATTTACCAGGGATAACCACAGATAAAAACTGTGGGCTTCCGGCACCCTGAATCATGAAAGTGTGACCTAGGCGTAACAGTCGCCTGTCTATATCTAGTGACGGGTTTGAAATGGCTACATGAACATTGTTCAGTCCACCCCATTCCAGCCTCCCTAGACTTTTAGAAGTCCCTTGTGATTACTTCATCTTCTGAACATTTTTCTGATCTACCCAACCTGGTGATGAACTATACAAGTTGTGATATGTTCAGACTAGAGGGGGGGCAGCCTAGTCTAGATCTAGACAATCTGTTGTGGTCTTCCCTGGCCCATGCTGCCGACTCCGCCACCTTCCTAACTGATGGTGCCCCTCATATTTATTTAGTAGATTGACAGCTCTGATTGGCTCCCTTGACTTTCTAAGGGGAAACTCAATAGAAACGATAGAACCTTCAAAACTGCTATGCCAAAATGGACAAGACCGTGCCAGTGGCGGATCCAATATTCCCACCCCAATGGAATTTGGAGAATGATAGCACCATTTTGCATCTAAGCTCCCTTCTAAGAGTCAAATTTTCCACAGGGGGAGGGGGGACACTCTCAGTCAGACCCTTAGACCCCTCCCAGGACGGCCTTCACTGCCTGGGCCAACCATCATCAAAACCACCCGCTTGGAGAAATCCTGGATCTGCCCCTGGAGGTGCAGTCGCAGTGGTAGAGAATAATAAGTGATAGTGATGTCATCGTCCATCTCGAATAGCCATGGCTGCAATTTTTTTAATTCGATTAATCATGGTAGTGCAATGATTTCCGAAGTATAATAACAGTAACACCAAATTTCAGACTCGATATCACAATTAACAAAATTACACAAATAACACCAACACCGCACCACTCCCCCAATCATATATGCTCGAGATCTGGTGTTTTCATCAGTTTGAGTTCCAATTTAGTCCTCTTATGCCTTACATCAGTTATTTACTGTATACTGTATCCACCTGGATAATCTGATAATGATCCTCCCCATTCAGCCATTCATCTGCAATCAGCTGGAATCCTCTCTATTCAATAGGCTGATACTACTTATAGTGTGATCACTCTGAATTAATGTTCAAAGTCAGATTTACCACCACTCATTACACACAATAGGCCTACTGCATTACGTTCATTACAACCAATAAGTAATGGCAACGCTGACCGTTACGTGACCTAAAACAGCGTGACCGAGAGACAAAGAGGAATATAGGCTTGTTCCCTTAGGGACCAGCAAAAGTACTTCCACAGCAGTTTCTTCTCAAAAACGTATTCAATTTACAAAGAAATAAACCTGAAAGTGAAGACCTTGTTATTGGCTTATGGAAAAATTACAGCTTTGTAAATTATTTGACAATATGGTATGTTGGTAACCCTGAGCAATTTGTGTGACTCCAAAAAATACTGTAACCTCTTCTTTACATTCTGAGATGAAACGTATGTGAGGAAATAAACCCAGAATTAATCTAGGTCTGACATCTGTGTAAATCTGTCAGATGCCTCTTTAACACAGTCAAGTAAAAGAGTAAAAAAATAATAATACCTTCACAGGAATGACTCAACTAGGGTCTATAAGGTTACGTAATCCTGGATCAATATTTATCCATTCAATCTGATTGCTCTGTTTAGGCTCAGTTTTCTGATGTTATTCCATACCAATACAATCTGTGATCATCCAGTGTAGATGACTATGTACATATAGCTTCTTACATTGGCTTCTCTGTGCTGCTGTACTCTAATTCAACTCCCATTCATAATAACAAGCCATGGCTTGATTACTTCAATGTCAATGTATTGCATTTATCATTAAAAATGCATTGGTCAAATGACCATACATGGCATCAGCTGACCAGTACTGCAGAAATCTAGCAGATTTGGTGAGAGGGAAGGGCCTGTCGCTTATTTCCTAATTCGCAGGCTCAACGGGAATTAAGCAATTTCCTATTGCGCCTACTTACAGAACGATACAACATAGATACTGACCACTTGGGAACGTCGCTCTTCGACCGAAACTACGGCGTACAACCCGTTGTTCCCTCCTCAATCCAGCAGATTATGTGAGAGGAAAGGGCCTGTAGCAATGTATCTACTAACACTAGCCTGTTTGTTTGTATGAACCTTTTGAGTAGATGTCATATATCCTATCACAGTTGTACTGAATTGAGTGCCATGCCAGTCACTATGAAAATCTGCTTGATGTCACTTTAACAAGATCATGTGAATGATTGTCAGTTGGGATGCAATACCTTTGAAGGAATGACTCAACTAGGGCCTATAGGTTACATAATCCCAGATCAATATTTATCTGTTCAATTTGATTTCACTGATCTTAGTTGGGTATACTTGCTATTAGTACTACCATCACAATCAGTGCTCATCCAATCCAGTTTTGATGGCTGTGTGTATATCCTTACATTGGCTTCTCTGTGATGCTGTACTCTGTCTGATTCAAGTCATTCAACTCTCATTCATAATAACAAGGCATGGCTTGATTGATATAAGTTAGGTTTCACTCAAAGTAGTATATTGTATATATTGTATTCGTCGAAGTACCATAAATGGCAACAGCTGACCAGTATGGCAGAATGCTGGCAGATTCGTTGAAAAGCAAAGGGCCTGCAATATATTGTACCGGCCTGTTAGACTGTTAGTTCATATATGAAGCTTTCGATTGCATTCATTGATATTGCATTTTGACCGTCCATGGATGGCCTCAGCTGGCCTGACCAGTCTTGCAGATTCTTGGCAGCTTTAGTGAGAGCAAAAGGCATGCATGTATTATTATATCCACTAGCTTGTTAGTTGTATAAACAAGAATTTGAGTAAACGTTATCATATCACAGGTGTGTGTAATCTAATGCCATCACGTCACAGTGTAAATGTGCTGGATGTCCCTCTAACAAGTTCAAATGAAAAATTGTCTGTTGGAATGCAATACCTTCAGAAGAATGACTCAACTAGGGTCTATAACATTACATAATCCTGGATAAATATTTATTTATTCAATCGTATTGCTCTAGCTCTGCAAGCTCAGTTTACCGATATAATACATACAATACCATCAGTGCTCATCCAGTGTGGATGGCCATGCGTAGATCTTACATTGGCATCTCTGTGCTAATGTACTCTGATTCAACTCCCATTCATAATAACAAGCCAAGGTTTGACTGACATAAGTAGGTTGAGCTTCAAGTAAGGTATGTATTCAATACACAACTGGAGATGGAACTGAAGTAGTGTTTTATGTTAATTGGTTCACCTAAATTCATCAGACAAATAAATAGCAGTGATAGTTTTCAACAGCTGGAATCGAGAGTTTATTTCGGACGTTTGCTCAGTAACCTGGCCACGCATACATAAATACTTCTACATTGATGTACAGTATTGAATGAAAGACAAAGAGTTTAGAAAACGAAACAGTTTAGAAAACAGAAAATGTCCATGCAGAAAGAACAAAACAAGATAAAACTCAATGCAAGTTTAACAAAATTACGATTCAAACACTTTTGCCAATTACACCTGAATTTTAGCTGATATAAGAGTACTAAAGATTTGTTTTGTTTTGTTACTTTTCAAGGATGTGGAAGTAATTTATCTCATTGATTCTCGATTTCTTTGAGCCGTTTCAATTTTCAGCAGCACAAAGTCTGATTTTAGTTTTAAATTTTACGTTTTTTCTGCGTTCAAGCATTTTTCAACTGTATTGTGTCAAGTATCGTATCGATGACATTATCAGCTTTCAACAAACACAATATGCTCCTTTATACAAGTACCAAAAGCAAATGGAGGAGTGTTTGCAGTGCATGCATAATTAGGTAAACAGCCAAATTAGTGCTGTTAGATGCTACATAAACCAGTTTTACACAATTGAAAATAATAACATGAAGGTCTCCTTGGTAAAATTGACAACAACCTATTTCCATTGTTTCGAAAATTGTTGGTGCCATGAAGACTTGATGTATGTTGGAAATTACTCAAATGTTGCTTCGACCTGTTGTGATTTGTCAATCCCATTCATTAATCAGTGTCATGATCACTGCATGGATCAATGTTGTCTAATTGGCTGATGTCATCTAGATAAAATAGTGCAATCACAGTATTTCAACGATAAGCAAAGTATGTCTGTGTATGTAATCTATTAACGAATTTAACCCACATCGATTGGGTAAAAAGACAGACTGAATTGTACCACTTGACAAATCTTATCTCATGAGGGTAATTAGGACAAGCTGAGGAATGGGAGTTGAGAGAGTTTTGAGAAGGGTAGAAATTAAAACACAAAAAAAACAATAATACTTGGATGAGAATTTATATTCTGCTGCTTCTGGCCAGCAGTTCAGTTGGTCTGTCCACAAGGGATAAACTTCTTCAAAATTTTAAAGACCCGGTCCCATGATTCATGGACATATCGGTTGAACCGTGGGTCACTTGGGATTGTCCAAAAGCTAATAACTAATGTTACTACAACTATTGTTACTACAACTAAATAATATTATTTACAACCAATAACATATTACTATAGATAATAAATAATATAATATTTGCAGCCAATAACTTATGACTAAAAACAATAGTTATCTTCAGCTAATATACTTAGTACAATATTTGCATCTAGAATTACTTCCAAATCCATTACACTCTGTTTAACAAAGCATGCATTATCTTTGAACTTGAGGTCAGAAAAATCAGGGGTCAGTTTCCTAGAAAGTGTCCCCTGGTTAACAACATATTTAATAGAACCAGGGGATAATGGGGCCTACCGGGAGTCAAATGGCCCTGATTATTTTTAGCAGTAGCATACCCAAAGAGGGGCAGGGGGTGGTCGCCTCTACTTTTGCTTCTGAATAGGTTTTTTGGGATAAATTTGTGGTTTTGTTGATAAATTGTTAGGCTTGTCAGTACCTGTTCCCCTAGTTACAATTGAATTGTTAGGCTTGTCAGTACCAGTTCCCCTAGTTACACTAGTGATCTGTAGCAGTACAGCGTGTCTGGGGGGGGGGCGCAGAGTGCACCCTGACGGTTTGACCCGGAAGGCCAGCTCGAACTTCTGGGCTAAAAAGAGTGAAGAGAAGGAGAATGGGAGAGAAGAAGGGAGAGGAGAAAGGGAAAGAGACAAACCGGATCGACTCGGGTGTTCACCGGGAAACGAGACTCAATTCCCTCCCCCCTCCCCGGGCCAAGTGACCCCAGATGCACCACTGACCTTTAGTCTTGTACATGTTCATTGCTGAAAATAACATCCATCCCTTATATTTACTTATATTTACTTTGCTTAGGCTTCTCAGCTGTCATTGAACCATCAGTGTGTGGTTTTCTAAAATGAAGATATGAATAATAAAATATTTTCTATAAACTGGCTTCCCCTGTTTTCTCAAACATTGTAATGAAACAAGAAGATAGACAGCCCCTGCTTATTTCGAGCCTTGCATAAGTGCGATGCCGAAACTGCTGCTAATTTTATCAATATTAACTTTGCTTCGAATGCTTCCCAGCTGTCATTGAACCATCGGTGTGACTGCTTTTCTAAAATGTGAGATATAAATAATAAAATATTTTCTCGAGATGTGAATGTCCTTGGTTACTCATTGAATGGAACCACTCACGAAGTGTCATAACTCGGAGACAGAAATATGAGGCAGGGAAATTGACGATAACATGCTCGCATAGTTGACGTCTCTCGGAACATCTCAATGAACGCAGGGCTTCATGCACGATAACATCACACTTTAGAGCAGGGGTTCCCAACCTGTGGTACGCGTACCACCAGTGGTACATTTAGACTTTCTGGGTGGTACGCGGCGTGTACGCTGAGTGTTTTTTTTATTCTCCCAGATTTGGCACAATAAATAAATTGATATCTAACACGGCATGGCATATGCCTACACTGACAATTGTTTGTTACCAGCCTGTGCATGTATTCAACGAGTCTTATTGTTCGTTCTGCCTATAGCCTGGTATACACGCCACATTAAACTTAGTACACTGTTACGTCGTATACGTTTTGAATATGTACATTTAGTATACTACGTGGCATATGTGCAAGGCGCGTGTGTAAGTCGTCAATACGAATACGTATTGTGGAGATAACAGCATCGCCGTATCTGTATCGCAAATAAATAGGCTACTAATTTAGGTGGATCATGATACAGTGTCACTAGGTGGAAATGGGCGTAGGAGTCGGGCTGCAGGGGGTGCAATTGCACCCCCAAACGTCCTCAGACCTGCATTTTCCGGGCACATTTATGCAAATATTCGGGCACGTGGACTAAAAAGTAGTTCGAAATTTCAGAAGTTACATGGTCTAAAT
>JAODUJ010070095.1:0-11863 GCA_027564615.1 Psolus chitonoides | reverse complement strand
AAAAATAAAATAAAAAATGTGAGTAAGAGAATGGGTCTTCAATATTATTTGTAGTTTTTCACGTTTTCCAAGAATGAAGCATGTTTCTAATGAAACTTGTTGCATAGAATAATTCACCAAATCAATGTATCACTTCAAACTACACTGTACATTGAGTAACTGAATACAAAGTTGACATAAATTGATATTATCATCAGAATTTAAATGTCCCTACTACACAATATTAACCAATTTTCAGATTATGGTAAATATTCACCAGTCTCACAGTCAAGCTAGTGGATTAATTTAGAAGTAGTTTTGACATGTCCATAGCGATGTCCATTAAACTTTTTTTTATTAACTGGCCAGTGACCGCAGGTGTGAATTCTTGTAATGTGATTATACGTTTCAGTCTGCCTAGGAGCACAGATTGAGCTACTACACGTTGTGAATCATTGCTTGCAGGCGGAACCTAGATAAACATAAACATGGCAAAGATTTGGGGAATCAGCACTATTTGTATCACAGATATATTCAATTATACAATATAAATTATATTTCTTTGGAGTGGCACATCTCTCTGAAGAACAGTGATAGTTTACATGTGTGCTTCATGTATCGATAAACACGAGTTGCTGTTTATATAACACTAGACCAATTCATGGCGAAATCTGCATTGATAATACAGAAATACAATATAAATTATATTTCTTTGGTGTGGCACATATCTTTGAAGAACAGTGATAATTCATGTTTGCTCCATGTATCGATAAACATAAGTTGCTTTTTTATATAACACAAGACAAATTCATTGCGAAATCTGCATTGGTAATACAGAAATACAATATAAATTATATGTCCTTGGTGTGGCACATCTTTTTCAAGAACAGTGATAATTTACAGGGAACAGACAAAAGTGCAGGACATACTAGGAACAGTGAAAAGAAGAAAATGGAACTGGGCGGGTCACATCAGCCATAGAACAGACAACCGCTGGAGTACAGCTATCACACACTGGACATCACATCAAGGAAAACGGAACACGGGACGTCAACGAAAGAGATGGAAGATTAACTACGTCAGTACTGGGGGGGGGAGCTGATTTGGTACCAACAGGTGCGAAACACATTGAGACATGCCGAGGCCTTCATCCTGCAGTGGATCGACAACGGCTGATATGGATGGAACTAATGATAACAAGGAAGGGTGAGCTGACCACCTCTGTATCGAAAAGACATGCCAGACATTAAGCACAATAGGCTAGGATATTGTGATCTATTTTGCTGTTGTACTGACCTTTTCTAGCCTAACAATTATTTCCCACCTAATTACTTAAATTCCCATGGTTTCTCCTTGGCATACTGTAGGCTATGGCTACCATCAATACACTAGCATGCTTTCATGCTGGAACTCGATTGCTGGAAGTGCTTCTAAACATGATTTCTCGAAATAAAGGATATATTTAGATGCAACTTGCAAGGCCTGGGAAGTGCCATTTCCAGCAATCTAGAGGCATTTTTGGCAAAAAAAATCTTTGTACACTGTACTTGCCAACTGATGGTGGCACTCCACTTGGATAGTGTTACCCTACTCTTAAAAAAATTTTTCCCCCTGTCAATTTTTTTGACCCCCTATGCGCCCCCTTCCCCCAATGAAAATGTCTAGGTATGCCACTGGCAATGTCCTAAGACTTGTAGGTGGATTGTCTTGTCTGAAGAGACCAGCTAGTACTGTTGTTAGCACCAAATGCAATCACAATCCTTTCCAAGAAGCTGCAACCATTCCAGCCATTTCAAGGCAGCAGTTAAATGTATCTTTTACTTCTCTCCCTGTGAAGGATATGACCTACATTAATCGTAGGTGGTTGGTGTCATCTGTAGAGATCATATCACTGTAGTCAGCATCATATGTGAGCACAATCCTTTCCAAGAAACGGCAACTATTCCAGCCATTTCAAGGCAGCAGTTGGAATGTATTCTTTACTTTTTAACAAAACTAACACTGTTAAAACCGTCACCCAATCAATCAGGTCCAGGTCACCACTGTAACAGCACAGCGAGTTTACATTTCTGCCCAAGATATATACAATCCTACCTGTAGATGAGGTCCGGAGTCTTTAGTTTATCTAATGAGCTCCTATAAACATTTCAGATGGGATGCTAGTCCACATACAATCTTACCTCTTCTTATGTAGACAAGGCCTTGTACACCCATCTTGTATGTTATCCTTTGAGGTCCACAAGTTTGAAATTGTTTTCACCAGGATCTACTTGCTGTACCCTGTCTCTAGTTTGAGTCTGAAATACTGAGGATGAACAAAGATATTCACAGAATGGAATAAAATGGAGAGATAGTGGATCTGTTGTGACTGCTTTGCACAACAGAGGCCGTTGTTCGAATCTCATTTGTGCTTAAAATACTTGCAGGTCAGAAGCTGTACTGTAGTTGATGGTTTGACATTTTCAAGCAACAGAGAACAAATCATGTTCACGGATGTAGCTACAGGGGTCGGCGGTGGCCCGCACTCGGAGATGCCGACCCCCACTCGGGCGTCGGTGGGCTGGCTCCGACCCCCACTAGGGGGAAAAATATATATATATATAATTTTTTGTTCGGTTAGCAACGGATACAGGCTAGGCGTACTGCATCATGCACAATTATAGTAGTTCATGATGTGAAAAAACCCAATTACGTCACAATATAGTCCCGAGTGGGCCCTGGACACTGGTTGTAACTGGCTGTGCGTCGCTCGCACGCTGTCTACTACCTACACCAGCTGTCATAAATCCAACCAAAATTCGGCAGTTTTGCGACCCCCACTCAGAATTCTCTAGCTACAACCCTGATTATGTTCATTGGTTTTGTTTTAGCACAACATTTTCTGCAGTGGTGATAGACAGGTTGCTACCAAGGCAGGGTAACATTAAATTGTCATTTCGGAATATCTGATCTGAGGAGGCCAATGCGAGCAATAATTAATCCTAGCATTCATCATTATCACATCGCTGTAGTTTCTCTATGAGGTATAATGAAATTGTTATTCTAAAACATAACACGCCACTTACATTATAATATCTATTCTACATCCAGTTTTTCAAAAAATCTAGGTTCAAGCTGGGATTTAAGGGCCAGAGTGGACTTAGTTTGGGGCCAGGTCTTCTTTTAAGCGAACATCTTTATCTGGATGCTCATTCAAATAAAGTTTCACATTTCTATTATTTTAACACTAGGTGCTTGCAGGTG
Organism: Psolus chitonoides; assembly: GCA_027564615.1. Lineage (NCBI taxonomy): Eukaryota > Metazoa > Echinodermata > Holothuroidea > Dendrochirotida > Psolidae > Psolus > Psolus chitonoides. The sequence goes on along the minus strand of JAODUJ010070095.1, from coordinate 8,641 downwards.
GTTCAATGTAATATGTTGACACAAAATTTATTGCAATTGGGGTGACCAACTTGGAAATGAATCACCAAAAAAGTGTCATGGACACAAACATGCAATCTAGCATGAACTCTAATTAGGAGTTGGTTCTGGGAAATGTCTCTGAGAAGCTTCCAAAAAGCTCACTGGCAAGTTTCAGTATGGATTTTGAGTGTACTAACCTTGTTAGTCCTTTTTCCTATCCCATCAGCTTGGCTGTAGCCACTGCCAAGTGTTTTACTGCTGCACACTAATGAAGCCTTGAATGGCGGATAGGTTCATCTCATTCATGGTCTTTAATCTGAAAAATTAGGCAAAAAGGTAATCCCTCCTGATATTCCACTAATAGTATGCAAAGGATCTTCTTTGCTCTGGCCATGCACAAGTCCCAGATGCTGGAGGAGCTGCACAATTGTTCACTCGTGCAACTAAGAGGTCCTCTTAGCTCCTCATCTTAGCTTCATTCGTAACAATATAGACTTATCAGGTGTGGAATCCCGCCGGGGCCTTCATCATAAGCAGGAAATGTTCGTACATTCCAGTAGTTATGTAACAGTGGCTATGTAACAGTAGTTATGTAACAGCTCAAGGCACTACACATGGTTGAGCAACTCCGGTAGCTGTGCAGCTTCGAGGACCGCATGAACTTGTGAAGACGTCTGCTCGAAACGCTCAGCATGATAAGGGTTGACAATTGCTCATTTTTGGAGCCCTGCACCAGTCTCTGGTGCCAAAGCAGCTGAACATGATTAGTCATGCGAGACCAATATGGATCATGCACTCATGAGGAACATACAAAATATTTTGTTTGCCTAAAAGGGATCACTTCCCCCGCCCATTAAATACAATGCCCTCTACTGGAGGGTCCTCCGGGTGACAATTTCAGTGGTAATATTTTTTTATTCCCAAGAGTATGTAGGATTTAGTTTGTTCTTCGATCTGTGGCCATTTCATAATGGTTATTTTCGGGGAACACAAGATACAAGTAGCCCGTGACCTATAGCATATAAAATATGTAACTGTTTTGCGAACCATGGAATATTTTATTCATCCATTTAAACCATCGTTTATCAAAAGATTTTATCTTGTACCTATTGTCTTTGTTGGCACGGTACCAAGTATCAACTCCCCGCCATTTCGATCAGGCTGGTTTCCTCTGGCAGCCGTATCAGCCTAGTGCGAATGTTTCCGATGCTCTAATGTACACACTGCCTCGGAAACCACTAACTACTGTGAGCTGCGATGAGTCCTAAAATCAGGGTAGCCAGGAAAATGCCAAACCATAAATATATCTGCAGTCTCTGTGAAAGAGCCCTAGTTCAAAATGTTACTGTGGCTAGAATTCACCATATTTATAAGCACTGTATGTCAGTGGGTCTTGAATCTTGAATCATAAACTCTGAAAAAGCCCAGCTTGTATGTCCAGAAGTTTCGTGCTGTAACGACGTGCGAAACAATGTGCCCAACAAAGACGATAGGTGCAAGTAAAACCAGGAAAGCACTTAGGAAGACTGCATTCCCCTCAGCACTGGTAACACCAGAGGCTGGAACGGGTAGGTATGTAACACATAATCACACCCGGTTTCAGAGACCAACAACCGACACTCCCTATCTAAGGGATGTCTGCCTAATATAGCTAGGGAGGCATCTAACCAGCATGACCACATCCGGTTCCTGGAACCCACATACGATCGTCTCTATCTGAAGGATGTCGGCCTGATATAGATGTAGCTAGGCAGGCATCTAACCAGCATGGCCACATCCAGTTCTTGAAACCAACATCAGATGGTCTCTATCTGAAGGATGCCGGCCTAATACATTATTAGCTATTGCAATATAGATGAACCATTACAGTAAGAAGAATACTAGTGTTCAAACAGTATTCCGAATCGGGCCGATATATTGCATAATTGGTATCGGTAAAAAAAATATAAAATTCCAAGTTTATCATACCGACTCCACACGCACACAGCTAGCCTAATTAATTATATTATCACTATTTGAAGTAATCAAACAAAACGTCCGACAAATGCAACTAACAACTGTACATAAGATATCCTGAAACATCGATTTTGGTTGTACTGTGAATCAAATGTTTCATCACGATGACACAGCATGTGTGCATGGGCACGTGCACTGCAAACATGCAACTACCAACATTAGCTCAGCAATGAATTCTGCTGTACGCCATGGCAGACGATCAGCATTGTGCCCACTGTGCACTACGGCAGAACATCAGTTGTACTATCAGCCTCGCCGGTTTGTAAAATACATCAATCTAATTCATTTACATGTATCAAACCAAATTGAAGGACCAATGCAGCAGATTTATACGACATATTTTGGCCGAGATCTGTTAGACAACTTTCAAAAACCCAATCATAGTGACCTGATTTATCAACATTTTAAAGTTATAAAATTGTTACCGGTACCACAAATTCCCCATATTTTTCAAAATAAAAACTAGATCACATGTATGTTGTGTGTTTAATCCTCTGCTACCAACAAGCTGACATTAGTATTTTGTTTTTGTTTAATATTGGCATGGGGAAATGTGTGCCTTCATGTATGTTGGTTCACTACCTACCTTGTTTATGGCCTCTTCCATGGTCTAAAGTTCATTTTTGATTCCTCGACTTCTATGTAGTCATGCTGGTGTGTGTGTGACAAGAGGCTTGTAAACACGATAAGTCGAACATGCCTAGTCGGATCAAATTTATACTTGGTATGTATGTTCCCCATAATGACTACATGATCCCTATTATTTTTGGGAAAGGTCATAGGTCAAAAGAGGTCAAACTCTAAAAACCTTGTAAACAATCAATCATGCCTGGTCCGATCAACTCGAAACTTGGTGTGTAGGTTTCTCATGATGAGTACAGGGACCCTATTGGTCGAGGTCTCAGTTCATTTTTCATCAAAAATGGATATTGTGAAATTTTAGTACTTTTTGCTTGTAAACTCGCTTAGTCGACCATGCCTGGTTTGATGAACTTGATTTGTATGTTGCCCATAACGAGTATATTATCCCTATTGTTTTTGGGAGAGGTCGGAGGTCATCTGATGTCAACAGAGACCATACTCTGAAACCTTGTAAACACTTCCAAGTTCATACTTGGTATGGCTAATTTAAATGGCGAAATCACTAAGCCTTTCATCTTTCTGGTTTCTTGTGTTCCTCATATTGCTCTTCCTTTTTGATTCCTTGCTGGCAAAAAGGAATCTAATGTAGTCATGCTTGTATACATGTGTGTGTATGTGCATGTGATGCCGCTTGTAAACACGTTAAGAGAACGATGCAATGTTCTATCATTCTTATACTTGGTAGATGGGATCAAGGTTGTCCAACCTTGTAAACACCATAACTTGATAAGGAAAACTTGGTATGCATGTCCGTGAAATCTTTGTTAGCAGTATAATTTGACATGACAAACTAAAATTAGGCTCATATTTGGTATGTGTGTTCATCATAGTTTGTACCTGATCCCTAACGATTTTTGTGGAGGTTAAAGGTCATCGGAGGTCAACAGCGGTAAAACACTGAAAATCTTTGTAAGCAGCATAACTTGATAAAGCAAACTTTAATTGAGCTCGTACTTGGTGTGTATGTTTATCATAATTAATATGTGATCCCTATTGCTTTTGGTAGAGGTCAAATGTCTTCGGAGCCACCATGACTTGGTATGTGTGTTCATCCTAATTAGTACATGGTCCCTGTTAAATTGTTTGAGGTCAAAGGTCATCTGAGGTCAACAGAGGTCAACAGATTGAAACACCATTTATTATTAAGCAATAATAATTGAGCTCGTACTTTGTTGATAAGATATGTCTAACGAGTCTACTTAGTACATTTTCTGTAGAGAGATCACTGGTCATCCATGGTAAACAGAGGTCAAATAGTGAAAAACTAATGTTTGAGGTGTCCTGTTTAAAAACGGCAAGGAATCACGAAGCCCTCGACTCTTGTTCAGTTTTTTAAAGTGTTGGTGCTCTGCAGCCATTACATGTTAAAATCCACAGTTAAATGGTGGACACAGCTAATGGTCTCCTATCATGACCAATTGAAATATTGTACCAAAATCTGGATATAACCTGTCAAACCACTACCAATTCAACTGGTCTTCTGGTACAGTATTACAAATCTATCAACAATTATTAGAGATATTTATTTATTCCAGTACATCCCTTTTTCCCGGACAGCTGTATGGTATTTGTATATTATTGACACCGATTTGGTCAGCTGACTGATCAGGTGACCTGGGCATTTTTTCATGTATCATCCCAAAGTTAGATCCAGGATTACTGCATGTACCTCCTGCACAAATCTCGGCCTAAATACAAATAACATACCTGTACACCCCTATAATAAAATTATAGGGGTGAATGATTTTCATGTCTCCAAATATACAACAAAATGAGTGGCAGGTAGCATAAATAATGCTTCTTCATGCAGTATGGTGAGGTATGAGTGGAGTACCATGACCTTCCTTTAGCTCAGCATACATAGTGTTCGACCCAATACAGTGTGATGGGGAGGGGTCAGTTATTAAACCTCCTCATTGAAATTGTGTCTTCTATTTCTCTCCTACCTTTCTGGGCTGTTGAAGAAGAGGCTGTACCTCTTGGCACTTCTTTACCTGAACAGTGTGTGAAGAGAGGGCTCAATAACAAGACTCCTCTTTACCTCTTAGATAGTCCAATACCTTTTTATCCATCTTATATGTCTATACATCTGTTTCAGTATTCTTATTATTTATTGTCCTGTGCTTTTCTTTCAGATTTATATATTGTTGGGCATTTTATGTCAACTTTTTTAACTTCCTTATTGGTTTCAATAAAGATTACTTACTTACTAAATTGTACAAGGAGTTACATGGGAAAGGGCATTATACTGTCACAGGCAAACTTAATTCAGGGATCAAGAGAATGCATCATACCTCTCCAAATGCTGTGATCACTGCGAAAATCTAGCTCTAATCTATACAAATTTCACGGGGGGTGGGCCAAATGTAATTTTGTAACCATGCATATTAGAAAATTAGAAAGCATGATAACTTAAAAACTAAACTAGATTTTCAAATGTAGTTTTTTGGTGAAGTACTTGTATTTGATTGCTCTACAGTATCTCTTCGAAAAAGTTGCCTTCAGTTCTCCTTAAATTAGCGTATTTTGCGCTGGAAAAATAAGAACCCATAGCTCTATTACTCACTACAAAATGTTGTTATTAAGCTCCTGTGGTTCAAGAGATAAGCTGCTGACAAGCCTAATAGGCTCGATATGCAAATTATGCTCCTTGTCATGGTGTCATGATAAGGAGCATAATTTGCATATCGAGCCTGGGATGTGCTGGGATGTTAAATTAATCTGCATAGGAAATATGTCAGAAATATGCAGCACTGGTCAGCTAAATTGAGGTTACAGTATGTATGGCACAATAATAAAGAATTTATTAAATTAAATGATTAAACCAAAAATGTAGAGACTATTTGGATAACAATGATGAGATTCCAGTAGTGAAATACTATATTAGCAACTATCCTTCCAAATTCAATTGATTATATCATGAGTCCACAGGCAAATGTACTATAAATTTGCAGTACTGGTCAGATTAGGATGTTAGGTATAGAAATTGACCACAAAAGTTACCCTGAGATGTGAAATTGCTTTGGAAAAACCAAAATTTTCTCAGATTGAAGCTTACTTCTCTGCCTGGGTTAACAATAATCAGATATGGTAAACATCAGAAAAGCGACGAGGCACAGGGCACATCAATCATATTCGATGGTACACAACAAGACAACATCAGAAAAGTGGCGGGGCACAGCGGGCATAAACACAGGGGGAAATTTCTGTTCTCCCCCATGTACAAACTAGTAAAGAGTAAATATATCACAAATCAAAGGTGCTTTTTTACCCTATTTTGACAGGGCATGACAGGTGTTTACACCAGAGACCACCAGGCCATAGTATATGTATACATTACTGTCAGCCATGCACGCCAAGGCATTAATGAAATGTTACAGCCACATTTGGGACAAACAATTTAACTGGAGTTCATTAAATTCTAGCAATTAGCATAGTTAATTAGCACATTTTATGCTGAAAACCTTATCAAATCGAGAACCCACACCCCTTCAACCATAGACCAAATTTTGTCATTATAGCTCCTAGAGTTCGGGAGATAAGCTGCTGACAAGCAAGTGCACAGACACACGCCATAGTGGCCACTTAGTCTCCTTCTGAACATAGTTCAGGCGAAAAATATGGGGAATCAATCCAAGAATTTGCGTTCAGTCTGATGGTGCTGGGAATGGAGCTGAGAAACTTGCCAGGGTCACCTGACCCAGAAAACAACTATCAAGGAGCAGTTCCGGGACGGGTTTCCAGACAGAATCCTAAGATGAACTGGCAATATTGGCCCATGCTGACACGGATCCTCAAGACGCTGTGAGCAAGTGGAGGTCATGGCATTCCACACAGACTCTACAGATGGGTTTCTTTTTTCCTGTAGCTCCTTAATTATGGTTATACAGAAGTGAAATTTGTTTCGTATGGACTTTCGAGGAGGATAACTTGACTGATCTAATTGATTCTTCATTTCGTGAAGATTTCTAATTTTATCAAGACAGTCTGTCAGCTGGTTTAAACAAAACATATTAAATTACCTTAGTGATTTCTGTTCTCAGAACAGAAATCTGACCTCTCCCCAAAACAATGGGGAACATACATACCAAGTATGAACTTGATCCAACAATGCATGGTCGACCTAGCATGTTTACAAGCGAAAAGTACCAAATGTACCTAAATTCACATTTTTGACCAAAAATGAACACAGACCTCAACCAAAATCAATAGGGTTCATGTACTTATCATGAGAAAACAACACTCCAAATTTGAACTTGATCGAACCAGGCATGGTCAACTTAGCGTGTTTAGGAGGTTGTCAGAGTTTGACCTCAGATGACCTCTCCCACAAACAATAAGGATCATGTACTCATTATGGGGAACATACATACCAAGTATGAACTTGATCCAACCAGGCATGGTCGACTTATTGTGATTACAAGCTAAGTGCCACGAACATACACACATACACACGCCAGCACAACTACATATATTTCTTGAGACTACGTCGAGGAATCAAAAAGTGTTAACTTACTGCTGTCCCTCATTATCATCTAATATGTTGGCTTCAGCCTGTTTTGTGACAGCAGGACTTGCCTCTGGTTCAACATTCATTTTGACAGGATTTTCTTCACTTTTCTCCTTTGAGGAGGAGGGCTTTGTTGCAGCCTGAAATTGGAATAAATTTTAAGACAATAAAGTTTATAGAGTTTGAACTGACCGGCTGTAAAACAGACAGCCCGGATCCATAATAAGCATTGCACCATCAGCCAAGCTGCAAGAGATGAGTGGTTGACGAGGGAGACATCGCTACCGGCAATAGTAATCAACCAATCATAAAAGGTGGTCGAACATTCTGCTAACCTGTCATTCTCAGGATGTCTTCACTCTTGGAGCACAAGTGGGCGTCTGAATTACTAAACAGTACTCTGGCATACCACATCATAGAACATACTGTACTATTGTAATAACAGTATGAAAGAATGCCATCACTCCACGAGAGATTTACATGCAATGAAACAAAATAACATTCCAAGGTACTACTTTACTACATGTCAATGTACACGTAAACAGCTCTGCATACGTTGGCCAGGTAAACAAGGTCACAACTGTTGACCTGCAACCATGGGAAGCCAAAAGGCGCTAGTGAGTAGCGAAGTACTAGAAGGGGAAATTACATTTGTTCAATTTACCACATGACAATAATGGTGAGGTGTATAGGTAAACTTATACACTAACAGTGTTACATCGGCCGATATTTATTGCACTACCCATTTATATGCCACGGGCTGTTGGAAAGTCTAGCATTGAAAAGTGGGATAACCCTTTATGTACCGTGGGAGTATTAGGGGTCAGGGAGACAAATGAGCGTCCACAGCATGACACGGCTGGCTGCCATTGTTCGCGCATTCTGGCACACGGTAGAGAAAGTCTAGTAGCAGCGCAGTGACGAGTTCTCATGAAGCAGTGCAGAGCTCCCACTGGTTTGTTTTAAAAATTACAGGCTCGGTAAATCAAGGGTTAACACAACACACTCTCAATCGGTTTTCTTTTCCACATGATTCATGTGACGAAAAAACTTGACAAAGTTAATTCTTGACAATTTTAATCAATTGTTGGACTAATTTTATATGAAATTTTAACAAGGCAACAATGTGTAATTCATATACCCTATTTCCATGGGGGCGTGGTTAGAATGGTTAGAGTGCCAGACTTCGGATCGATGATTGATAGTTTGGAGCCTCCTAGAGCCTGCTCAACTTTTTACATTGTGTCCTTAGGTAAGACACTTTGCCTTGATTGCCTCTCTCTCTCTCCACCCAAGTGTATAAATGGGTACAACATAATATCAGTTGTTTGGATGGGTGTGATCTTCTCTGTTGTGTCTTTAGACAAGACACTTTGCCTTGATTGCCTCTCTCTCTACCCAGGTGTATAAATGGGTACAACATCATATCAGTTGTTTGGATGGGTGTGATCTTCTGTGTTGTGTCCTTAGACA